>JAUOBW010254542.1:0-18397 GCA_032360285.1 Lepidozona retiporosa | reverse complement strand
TTTTTTCATCCCGTGCCCTTTTTTTTATCCCGTGCCTATATTTCACCCCGTGCCTTTTTTTCATCCCGTGCCTTTTTCACCTCGCGCTATTATATTTCGCAAGATGCTTTTTTTGCCTCTTATGTTTTTCCAGCTCAGCTATTATTTTTTTTTTTACATTTTACGTATATTGAAATTTTTTCGTTTTTTCAACATATCATCTTATTTTAAATGGTATATTTTGATTCTCTTCGTGAGATTCTAACAATCAGCAGTAAACAATTCCAGTGAAAGTTATTTTTAAGAGCTACTACATAAAAAAATTTTCTTGAAAAAAAAAACACATTTTATATCACATCAAATCATTGATGGATTGGTTTGTTCATCAAGCAAGTAAATCATACATAATCACGTTTCTTTGACACCTGTTTTGAGAAATGCGTCAGATTGAGTACTAGTAAAAGTAAACATTTCTAACACATGGCTCAAAAATTTTAAATTTTAAAGCAAAGAAACTTCAAAGTCTTCAAATGAGATTAGATATAACAGCGTTCTTATCGTGGAAAAGAGAAGAAATTTGTTTGAAGATTTTTTTAAATAAACAATGTAAGTTTTTATTATTAATTTTAATAGTTACATACTACAACAATTTATACTTATCATGTAGTGAACCCATTTCAACTTGTTGGGCTGTTCATTTATTCAATGTGCGTCCGTGATTTTTGCTACGTATATATTTTAGAGTAATACACACTTTTTTATAATATTTTTTTTATAATATTCACAAGGCTCAAATCATAAAAATGAAGAATTATATAAGAATCATGCTGAGGCTTATTTAGCGAATACTTTTTTTTTAGTGAAACTCGTTCTTTGTTCGGTTCAGATTGCTAATTAGTTCATATTTCGGCACAAAGTATTTGTATTTCCTTGTCATCGACTTCCTTTTTACACATTTTACAACAAATAACCCTTTTTCCTGGTGAATTGCATAAATATTACATGTCTATTTTTTTATAAGAATATCGAAATTCCTGAAAGCCTTAAAATGTTTCTAAGCTTTTCGTCTCAGAAATATGATAATTTCACAAATTATGTAGGTTGATGGTGTACACTTTTTTTTTTTTGTAAGAACCAGTTATTTTTGGCTGAGGCTCAATGTTCTTATTTTTTTCACTGATTTGAGGCTGAGAATGTTCTTAGACTGTTCTTATTCCAAATTTTATAATAACCATATAATTTTTTATTAGGCTTATTATTTCTATTTTTGCCATTGTATTGTTGCAAGGATCGACGAGGGCTTTTTAAACCTCATCAAAAAGAGACTTGTACTTTAATTGAAGACAAATATAGTAGATTATCCAGCTACTTTATGGTATTGTTCGTAATAATTTGAAACAAATTTGTTATATCTGGCCTAATGTTTTAAGTTATTGTATAAATCTCAGCCTCAGCATTGTTCTTATTTTGTTCTTATTTTGGGGCATTTTATTTTTATCTGAGCCTCTTTGTTCTTATAAAAAGTGTTCTAATAAAAGAAAAAAAGTGTATGTAGTTGCATTGATTTTTTGTAGGGTTTTCTACATTTATCTTGATATTTTTCTCTTAAGTAATGTATTCCATGTTAAACGGTGGCGTCGACTGATTTTATTTTATATTGTGAAAAAAAGCTATGACTTGCACAAAGCCTCCAACGTTCTTAGCATGTTCTTAACTTTCAATCATTGAAGCCTTATGTTCTTGTATACTTTGTTCTCATAAAAAAACAAGAAAAAAAAACGTGTAAAAAGTAAAATTCGCTTTTTTTTTTAAAAATCAATATTATAATTATGCGTGGTTCAAATCTGTCTGACACCCACCCCCCGGGCTATAGTGGGGATTTTGTCTTAGAATTTTGTCCCAGGGGTGGGGATTTCGACACCCATTTTTCCCCGGGGGTTAGGATTTTCGCACATTTTTCGCTTAAAACATTGCTAATATGGTAAAAACAGACCAAAAAACTACAAAACTTACCACAGGGGTGGGGATTTGGGAAAATATTTGCCCTAGGGGTGGGGATTTTGACCCGAAAATTTTTTTAGAGGGTGGGGATTCCCCGCCCTGTCCGGGGTGGAGTGGGTCTCGAAAGATTTGAACCGCGCATTATCAGATCAGAACGAAAAAAAATTAGGAATCATGAAACTCGGAAAAAAATGTGATTCTTATAAAAAAAAAGTGTGTACACGTTTTTGTTTTTTTTTCTTGTTTTTTTTTGTAAGAATACAGTTTATAAGAATATCGAGGCTCAGAATCAGCCAAACTTTTAGAATGTCGTAAAAATATCACCAGGCTTAAGAAAATTAGGACTTTTCTCTATAAACTGGTATTTTACTGGAAACTGTTTTATTAGTTCATTTATTTTTCGCTTGCAACCGACAATTTTTTAGTATTTTTCTCTGTGCTGTCGCACTTTGAAATACCTGTCGCACTATGAAAAAACTTTTGCCACACTTATAAATATCTGTCGCACTTTAAAACAAAATGTTGTCGTATTTTGAATTAAAATCCATAAAAATTATGTTGTCGCACTTTGAAATATTTTTTTTTTGTGAAAAAAAATGTTATTTTTCTTTTGTCGCACTCTGAAGTAAAGTTAATAAGCCCTGGAAAATTAGTGTATATTTTTGTTTAGCAGTAATAGGCATGTTATCTGTACTTTAACAAAGTTGGTTTTCATTACTTAAGGCCGGGTCATTTTTAATGCCGGGGAAGGGGGGCGGAGGATTTTTGAGTTTTTGTTAAAAAAACTTAATACCCCACCTGTCGTTTACAAAAAAATTTAATACCCCTGTAAAAGTTAGCCAGAAAACTTCACACCCCCGCAAAGATGGGAGAAATGTAAAAAAAAAATAACACTCAACTCATTACTTAAAAGTGAAGGAAAACAATTGACACCCCGAAATTTATACGCAGATAAAAAACTATAGAAAATGATGTAAAATTATTTGGAACCCCAAGCAACGGCTGGTTGTAAAACGTGGTGTACCCCATGGGATACCCCAAATGGTGTACCTAATGAAATAAGGGTGTACCGTGAATAAAGTAAAGACCGGAAAAGAACAATATAAAAAGTAAAAATCAAAAGCCTAAGAAGAAATTAATCAGTCTGCAAATTTTATATTTATCTGATGCTCTCTTTCCGTTGATCTTAAAATTTAAATATCGCTCTTTTCCGTTGAGCTTCAAAATTAAATTGATTTTTTATTGTCTATAACCGTAGTTATAGTATAAGTTGAAACAGGTTTTAGTACTAAAGCAAATAGACATTATCTTTATTATGACAAATGGTTATTTATTTCATTTTATACACTTTCAACTAGTTTTTCAGGGTACCCCATTAGGTACACCATATGGGGTACCCCATGGGGTACACCACATTTCACAACCCATTATGGGGTCTGAAATAATTTACAATTAGTTGCGCATTTAGGTTTGTCAAAAAATTTGACGGCCCAGGCAAATATCCTCCGCTCCCCTCCCCGTCATCGATATTTTCTCCATTATGCAATTTTTCGAAAAAGTTTTTTTCGAAAACTGAGCACTTATTTCCATTATTCCATACAAAATAGTAGAGATATGACCTTGAGTGTGATAGGGAAGGCGCTAATTCAAAGGGGTCGCTAATTTAAATTCTCTTCTTCTAAGGAGGGCGCAAATTCGAGAAGGACGCTCATTCGAAGAAAGGGGCGTTCTTTCACTGTAATACGGTACTTGAAAAAATGAAATTATACACTTTTTTTTCAATAAGCAACTAATGTTTGCTCTAGCCCTAAAAGTAGCTTTAATTTTTACTAGTTTCACCCTAAAAAGTTGCTTAATTGTTGCTTACTATTTTAGATTTTTGGTCTTTTTTAAGATAAATGGCCGCAGAAATGGGTGGTTGAAGCGTTTTGCTTGCTTAGATTATAAATATCCAGCCCTAAAAGTTGCTTAGCCTTTTACTTGCCCAGCCCTAGTTGCTTATTGACCGGTTGTTTATTGACAAAAGTGTAAGCAATTAATTGACTTGGTGAGCTTGAATTAAAAAAAAATCGCACCAAACATTTGGCAATGAAAACAAATAGTAGCTAGTTTGATTCTAAATTAAATTTCTTTTTTAGGACTGAAGAAAATCCTATTGAAATAAGTAGCAGTCCAGAAAAAACACCGATAAAGATTAATATTCCACCTGATGACACGCCGTAAGTAAAGTTTAAGATCTTTTGTGTTTCCAAAGTAAGCTTTTTGGCCCGTCCCCCTATACGACCTAAAAAACGCATATGAAGGGGTTATGCTATGCTAATGAAACTTAGTTAGTGTACCTTCCTCAAAACCTTTTAGCAACAATTTGTCAAAAAAAACTTTTGTGTGACGTCACTATTTGACATGACGTCATCTTTCTTGACACCTGGTTTATCAAGTTTTTGACTTATTTCAGGTAATTTTTTAGTAAAATTTTATGCTTTACTTTTAATGCGGCTATACTTACAAAAAAGTTACTGCTATTCTAAAATTTTTAAAAACCTATATTTGATTATAGTTTATTGAAGCAAGGGTAAAAAATTGTGTAACTATGTTTAAAAAGATAAATTTTATTCAGGCGCGTTAAAATCGACCCGGAGGTGGTTGAAAGATTTCCTGAAAAAGATGTTACGCGTCTAAATGTACCACGAGATGGACATTGTATTTTATATGCTGTTCTTGCTTGTATACAAAATTCTAAAGTTAACCTAGAACTAAATAAAGAAACTCTAATCACAGAAATGAAAAAGGAGCTTATTGACCACAACGACTACTACATCAAATTTGTAAACACTGATGAAGTTGATTACATAGATGAAATTAATAAATACACTGATAACTACAATTGCTCGACTGATACAACAGATCTTGTACTTCATGCTATATCTGAGCTTCTAGAATGTCGGATTGTGATCTACCAATATAGCCCTTTATCAAGAACGTATCGTTTGCAAAACAGTTCCCATTGTATTCACCCTGTCCGCCAGTTAAATGTCACACCGCAATATACAATCTTACTTGTAAAAGAAGGTGCTCATTACGATGGCCTAGTTCAAACTTCAAATGACGGTAAGATTCATGATTTTTCAGTAAGGTGTAAACCCTTAACAACATTTCTATTCTAACCATATTAATCATAAGCTATTTTGATCTTTTTATTACTAGGGGGATTCCGCCCCCAGGGTAACATTTTATTGACAACTGATACATATTGAACTAAAATTTTGCACAGTGGTAGAGAACCTTGCCCTAAACAATTTGGTTAAAGTTTTAATGTGACGTCATTTTTGATGACGAAATAAAATAAATTGCTAACAGGTAGTTTAGTTATTTTGACAATTTTAAAAACTCTAATTCATTGCTTTTTTGTTTTAAAACATGCGAAATTTCTTTTATTTCCATTCGATTGTGAAAATAGTTTTCTGCGAAATTTTCTTTCAAATTGAATCCTGGAATATTAATTTCCTTTCTTTTGTGAAAATTTTTAAAAAACAGTAAACCACGAAAAAAAGTTCCTGCGAAAATTAGTTGCCTTGTTTGTTCTTGAACCAATCTAGATTTGCAAACGATTTTGATTGAGTCCTCCTGTGTGATTTCCTAAAAGTTTATTAACCCTTCGTAGGTCGTAGGTAGACCTTATTTTACATACATGGTTGGTCTACACCCCCCTAGTTTTTTGAACTTCCACATATTATATGAAGCTAAAACGTTGACCAGTAATAAGTCTTGACAAAAGAAGATGATTGATGACGTCATGGCATTTGTCACGTGACTGGTGTGTATTTTACAGACCGGTCTGTAAAATCTGACACCATGCTATGAAGTTGATTTTTGGACAGACCGGTCAGTAAAATACAAATATTCTGGTCTGCAAAATACACGCAAGTCACATGGTGAAACAGTGACGTCACAAATGGTTTCCTTTTGTTGAGTAATAATTGTAGCCAAAAAATCAGCACCATATCATGCCCAATTGTTGAGATATTGCAGTTTGTGGTAATTTGCAGACCGGGTCTGTAAAATACACACCTGTCACGTGACAAAAAATGGTGGCGTCATAAATCGTTTTCTCTTATCAAGTACTAGCTGTGGACCAAAATTCAGCTCCAAAGTATGTTCTGGTTCTGGAGAAATTTGATTTTACAGTCTGATCTGTAAAATACACACCCTCGATATATGGTGATGACGTCATCGATGAGTTTCAAAATTTTCCTAAAATGTGCGCAAGAAGATTTTAGTAACTGAGCCAAAAGTTTGAGAAAAATTTTTGAGTGGTTCGGAAGTTATCCCCCTCTACCGACGAAGGGTTAAAACAAAACTTTCGGGGTTTGGATTTCGAATCACATTTTTCCCGGAGTGGGAAATTTGCATCTTTTTAACTATATAAAAAGGGCTAAAACGATTATGAAATGGGCCAAAAACCACATAAAACCGTCCCCTTGGCCTGGAATATTGCAAATAAAATGTGTTCCAGGGATGCTTTACAAAGAAAAACTGTCCACATAGTTGTGATGTCTGTGAATGGGCGGATGTCGGAAGTATTTGAACTGTCTACTTAATCTTGGTCCACACCGGGCGATAAAGGACAATTTCTATAGAAATTTCGCTGAGTTTATTTTTCGCAAATTGATTAAAAGTTTAGAAGATTATATATAAAGAATTACCGTAACTCCTCTAGTAAGCCCCGGGGGCTTATTAAATTTTCAATTTTCAGGAGGGGGAGGGCTTAAGGGGGATAAATAGAAGGAAAGGGGCTTAATGAATAATGGTAGAAAAAGTTACAAAGCGAAATTTACAATACTCGCTTTTAAATAGAAAAATATACTAGAGAGAGGTGGGGCTTATTCGAGAGAAAAAGGGCGCTGATAACTTTTTGTAGTCAAAAAAGGGGGCTTAAAAAGAAGGGGGTAGGGACTAAATAGAGGATCTACGGTGTATTTTTTTTCTGTTTATGAGTTAATGAATTAGTTGTATGCAGTTCAAATTATTTTTATTTTTCTTGATAATCCTTTTTGTTTTCATTAAATTGAAACAACCCCAAAGCCCATACTATAAGAAATTATTTTGTTAATTAAACAATTTTTTAATTTTTAGATGGAAATTTCTCTTCAACTCCGATTTCAACAGTAGGACGAAACCTTTGGCCATTAAATAGTCCAGCGAAAAGGTTAGGTAGGTTGACATTCTACTTAGTAAGATTTTATTGTTCATGATATTTTTCATTAAAGTGTTTTTAGAAATTTAACTTACGTCAACCCTATTCTGTATGGGGGTAAAATTACCCCACCCCCTTGTTTTATTTTTCACTGAGTATAGATATAAAAACATGATATGTGTGTATTCGGTTTTACGGCGTTCATTTACCTTATTGTCCTGATCATCTGTATCGCATACTGATCCAAAACAAAAACTCCAGGAAATCCGCCCCAGGGGCGCAGCTAGGTATTTTCAAGTGCAGGGGAGGTTTTTTGAAAACAATAGGGCACACAAATTAAAAGTTCGTATTTCATTACAAAATCTGTTCAGGACATCGAACAAAGCTATTTTTGGCAGGTTTTAGCGTGAAAAAACTTACGAATTAAGACAAAAATCGCAAAATTTTCTGCCCACGAATATTTCTGACCCAAAAACCCAAAATTTAGGGCAAAAAAAATTGTTATAAGATATTAAGGGCTGGGGAAGGCTCCCCCTCCCCCCCTTCCTGCGCGCCTGTGCCCCTATTTGCATAGCATTTGTCATGCAACCACAAAACAGAATTAAATCAAAACTCCAATACCCATTTATCCTAAAAGGAAGAAATAAGCATAGCTCACTAAACAAAAAAGGATCAATATGAGATAATCACAGGTCAACTCAGCAATAACACTATTAGTAGGGGGTCGGCCGGTAACTCTGTAGTTGTAATGGAGCAAAGTTGACTTTGACAGCTCGGATGCCCTTCCTGACAGCTAATCATAGTATGATCGCTAACTCAAACTACAGAGCCGAAAAAACAAAACTCTTAAGCTCGAACAGTTTTGGAGAACTACGGCAATAGTATATACTGGAGTAGCTATTGATGCAGCAGTCTGACTGATGCCAGCAGTCCAGCAGTGCAAAATTGCCATATGATATTTAGTATAAATATAGTGTAAGAACTCTAGTTTCTAAATATGCACCCACCTTTCAAAAAATGGAAAGAAACTTGATGACGTCAGCATTATGTAACAAAAACAGATTTTAGCTAATTTTTGACTATTTTAATGAAAAAGTTACAACTTTTAATTTAAAACAAAATTTTCTTTGCGGATAACAAATGAAGGGAAAATTTCCAAGTTTTATGAAATTAAATGACTTGAGCTAAATGTATTTTTGTAAAGTCACAAGTTGGTAAAAATTTATTAAAAATGTCAAATATGTCTGACGCCATTTATTTACTTGTTTCATATTTGTTTCTCAATAAAATAAAATTATTTCTTTTATTTTTAGTTTTTACTTTCTTTATTAACTTACTTATTTGTTTACTTTATTATTTATTGGACCCCCGACGAAGCCGAAGGGGTCCTATGAATTCACCCCTGTCCGTCCGTTCGTCCGGCCATTTTTCTCAAGAACCGTTCATTATTTTTTTCTGAAATTTTGTATGAGGTTGTAGGATCATATAACATTAGGCGTGACAGAGCCGGTTTTTGACCGACAACTCTCGTTGGGGTTTTTGGGGCCCGAAATCACGTTTTTGCTATTTTCTCAAAAGCCGTTTGACCAATTTAGATCAAATTTTCAGTGAAGCTTATTAAATATAGATGAAATATTTTGAATAGTGTTTCGACCAATATGGGCCTCTTGGGCCCTTTTTTAAGGGGTTTAGGGCCATTTGAATGTGTTTTTTAGGCCCGGGGGTCCATTAGTCACTTAGTGCTTGTTTATTTTTTTTATTTTTTTTAGATAACACCAGTAACGGCTATATGAACTGCCCTTTGTGTCTTACTACTTTCTTCGACAAAACGTCGCTCAAAGAACATATAGCAGGGTGCTCGCCAAAGAAGACGCTAAGGACATCGACCACTGAAATCCCAACAAGAATACATCTTGAGTTCGGAGAAAATCATAATATGTTGGATGACGAACATCTTGAATTTGAAGAAAACAATAATATAGATGAGGATGATAATTTATCATACGGAAAAAGTGATTTTTCTGGGAGTCCATCAAGCTCCAACCTTGATATTTCCGATGAGTCAGATTTAAACTCCAGTGCTGGTGGGGGAGAACAGAATGAGTTAAATGTAAGTCAGCGTTCTGATGTTACTTATTATAACAATATGCGAGTGGTAAATAGAACAGCCTGGCAGGGTATATCTCCTGTCAAAGTAGAAACAGTGCCAAATGATATTGACGGAATGAAAATATACTCTTTGGAAGGTAATTCTAGACAAGATATTATGAAAAAGTGTAAAGATGGTCGAAATTGGAAAGCTGATTCCCGAACCTCATGGGCAGGGTATGATACAGTGCGCTACCGAGATTGTCGTGGTACTTACACCTGTCCAAATGAATCCTGTAACTTTATAATTGAGTACAAGACTGTTAACAATCAACATTTCGATAAATTCCACAACTGTAAGATTTGTGGAGCGAATGGATACACAGAGTATTGTATGGCGCGCAAATACATTTGCATTCGTGGCAATACAGCTGATGTGTTTCACTATGGTACTCACTCGTGTAAAGCAAAACCGATTAACGATGTTTCTGAAGAGGTAGCAAATTCTATAGCGATCAACCCTCATGTAAAGCCTTCTGAAATTCAAGGAAATGCTATACTTACAGCCATGCGAAAAAGAAAAAGCTGGGATTCGATAAAGAAAACAGCCAAGAAAATGGTAAATCGTAAATCCATTTCAAATGAGAAAATAAAGCAAAGGAAAAAGTTGACACCTATTCAAAGTATCTTCGAAGCAGTCAAGGAATACAAAAATTTCACTGACTTAGGTAAATAAATTTATTTTAGGGCTTATTGGACGCCTGGCGTGGGTCCGTCGGGATCATTATTCTTTATTATGTTTATTAAAAGCAATCTATGGATATATAAGGTCCAACCGGTGCTATTACATCAGTAATTTAGTAAACAGAAAAGCTATTAACGAATCACATTACTTCTTAACTGTTAATGACTGACCAATTAAAATCTTACGATAAACAAAGGTAACTTATATGCTTATATAGATATAATAATATTTATAGCCGACCTTATATATTCATAATTTTCCTTGAAATTTGGTATAGTTTGCATTATAGTTCCAGGTTTTTTTTATTATTTGTTATAAATTTCGTCAGCCCGTTTAGATCCTAAAATTCGTTACGTTTTCGCAGAAAGGCAATTTGGCGGTTAAATGCGAGTTAATCTCTTTCTGATAATCACCTACCACTCCCTTCGGCAAATGATGATCGTCCCAGGGCGAGAACCCCTTTCTCGTGAAGAATCACCGCCCACATGGCTAATTTTGGTATTTCAATTGTTGATTTTATTCAGAATACTTATTTCCAAAATGCCAAAAACTGAAAGAATAGATACGCATTTGTGTGGAAATTGATACAAGGGGTGTTACTATACACTTCTGGGTCTGGTTGTAGAAAGCTCTAATAGATAAGGAAGGGGGAAAATATGTACTTACTTGGGGGACGGAACTTACCTTAGAGGAAAAAATTTTGGCGGAAAGAAAATTTGGCGGGAAGAAATTTTGGCGGAATTGGCGGGAATTTAATTTGGCGGATAGCGAATATTTATAAATTTGGCGGGAATTTAATTTGGCGGATTGCAATTTATGTTAAAATTGGCGGGAATTTAATTTGGCGGATGGACAAAACCAAATCAAACATATTTCCTCTTTTTTTCCAAAAAAACGTACTTTTTTTCATAATGTTTTCGAAATCTTAACTCTTTTCACAAAATCATAGTCCTTAGATGCATCATTATCACCCCATAAGCGGATAAAAATGTGTAGAAGCCGTAAAATTTTGGACTAAAAAATTAAAAAAAAAAATTAATTGGCGGATATAAAACAACAAATTAAATTTGGCGGATGAAGAAAATTTTTAAATTTGGCGGGAATTTAATTTGGCGGATTTTTACAAAATCCGCCAAATCCGCCAAATTTTCTTCCCGCCAAAATTTCTTCCCCTAAGGTACCCGAATTTGCCAAAAATAGTCAAAAAATTAAGTTTATTGATATTTTTTTTTTCAAAAACGACTCTAATGATTTTGCTAATCAGGAAAGTCAAGTGTTTGTTAATTTTCTCCAGAACTGCGCGCGCCAAAAAATCTTTTTAATTTTTTGCATTTTAAGGGTCCAATAGAACGCTTCTTTTGACCAATTTTTTAAATTTTACTCAACGAAAGTTATCGTTTTTCGGTACTGGCCCCTTTTTGGTCCAAAAAAAAACACGTAAAAAGGCCTGAAAAACATGTTTTACTTTTCTCCAAAACGGTTTTACCGATTTAGTTCAAACTTTCAGTTAAGCTTAGTATTAAAAAAATAATTTCTTTCATCATTATGGTGGCAGGTTTTAGGGCCTTTTTTCGGGTGCTGGCCCACTCTTCGGGCCGAAAAGTCCCTTAAACAGGTTGTTCCAAAACGGTTTGACTGATTTACTAAAAATTTTAGTGAAGCTTAATAAATATTGAAAAAATTTTCGTCAGTTTGGTGGTTATTGTTGGGACTTTTTTCTGTTACTGAAATCTTTTTGTCCCAAAAAACCCCAAAAGCCAGAAAATCACATTTTCGACATTTTCTTCTAAAATATTTGATTAATTTAGTTCAAACTATCACTGAAGCTTCGTAAATATAAAAGAAAAATTTTCATCAGTGTAACAGATTTTAAGACCCTTTTATCGTGTCTGGTCTCATTTTTTAGGCCCAAAAGCCTCCAAACAGGCTCGAAAACCACGTTTTGGTCAATTTCTCCAAAACAGTTCAAATTATCATCATTTTTGATGAAGCTTTTAGTAAGTATATAAAATTGTTTTTTCATAAATTTGGCGGATACTTTTAGGTCCTTTATTTTTTTCAGGCACTGACCCGTTTTTTTTTTAGCAAAAAAAGCCATCAAACAGACCTAAAAATCACATTTTAATCTTTTTTATTAACCCTTCGTCGGTAGAGGGTGGGTGTTTACACCCCCCTAATGAAAATTTTTTTATAACTTTCGAACCACTCAAAATTTTTTCTCAAACTTTTGGCTCAGTTACTAAAATCTTCTTGCGCATATTTTAAAAAGATTTTGAAACTCACCGATGACGTCATCACTATATATCGCGGGTGTGTGTTTTACAGACCAGACTGTAAAATCTAATTTCTCCGGAACCAGACATAATTTGGAGCTGATATTTTGACCATAAGTAGTTGGTGTTAAAAGAAAATGAGCGGTGACGTCACCATTTTATCACGTGACAGGTGTGTATTTTACAGACCCAGTATGCAAATTACCACAAACTGCATTATCTCAACTAGTAGGCATGATGGTGCATATTTTTTAGCTACAATTAGTACTTGAAAAAAGGAAATCAATTATCATGTCAATCTTTCACGATGTGACATGCGTGTATTTTGCAGACCAGAATATTGGTATTTTACTGATCGGTCTTTAAAATTCACACCTATCACGTCACAAAAGTTGTGACGTCACCAAACGATTTATATTATTAAGTACTACCCTGTAGTATCAACTTCAGATCATGTCTACAACCATGTTCATAATATTTGAGACCGTACATGTTTTCCAGGTAAAAAGGTAACTTACACGGAGCTTAAAACTTGAAAATTCTAGCCAAAAACCGCTGAAACTCGAAAAATGCGAATAATACAGAAACTTTGTGCCCGTTTACCAAACTGGGTACATCGTTCGCTTAAAAAACACCATACTTGTGGCGTGGTGTTATTCCGAAGTATGCTAAATTATTGAGATGTCTCAATATATTATGACCATGATTGTAGTTCTTGATATATTAACAGCTGTCAAATTTTACAGACCGGTCTGTAAAATACACACTAATCACATGACAAATCTCATGACGTCATTATTCCTCTACCAACCATGTATGTAAAGTAAGGTCCTACCTACGAAGGGTTTAGCTTTTTTTGTATTAGTCCCTTTTTTGGGCACAAAAATCCCCAAACATTCCTGAAAATCACCATTCGGCCATTTTCTTTAGAACTGTTTGACCGATTCTGTTCAAACTTTCAGTGAAGCTTAGTAATTATAAAAAATCTTGTTCACCAGTAGTGTAGCTATTTTGGTCTTTACAGTCCAAAAGGCCCCCAGCAGGCGTAAAAAACTTTTGGGCTACATAAAAATTCTAGTCAAAATAATGATGAATAACAGGTTACACCTTCGAGAGAGAAGTCAAATTATATTATTATTATTATTATTATTATTATTATTTTTTTCAGATGACCCGTTACTTATTTTCCGAGTAGACGAAGACAAGCAATACGTATTTAAAACATCTTCTACGAAAATGAAGATAGCCAAAAAAATGAATGAGAAACCAGAAGAGTCAGAAAAAGCTCATTATTTATCATTGGAGTACTGCTCTTTTGATGGAAATCACAAAAGAACAAAAAACTTTGTAACATTGACTGCAAGTGTGTACCATTCCTTGCTCCAAAGACAGGTTCCTCTTGCAACAATGGAATGTAAGCACGAAGATTCCTGCACCGTGGAACTGTTTTGGCGGTTGTTTAATGAGGCCTACAAAGAGTACAATAATTCCACGTCAAAGTTTTGGCCCAAAGGATGGAGTACTGATATGGCGAAATCGAATTTTTCTGGGTTGGAGCGACTTTATGGTGAGGAGGTAATTGCCAAAATTATGGCGTGCGAGTTTCATTTTAAGGAATCCGCCAGAAGGAGGGCAAGAAAACTCGGAGATCACGAAAAAGCTTTTCTTGACCTAACCACCTCATTACTAGAAGCGTCAACGCCGGAAGCATATACTCGTTCTTATACGGTACTTCACGATTTCATAGGAAATTTAAATACGGAAAGTCATGAATTATACTATTGGTTGACTTGGTGGAACCAACGTAAATATTTTATATTTCGTGCTTTCAAAACTCACGATGCTCCCAGAGTGAATCAAGCGGAGGTAGTGCACGCAGGGTGGAGCCATCGAGACCCAAAAGGAATTTCCCTTCTTGAAGCGGCCGAGTTTGATACACGAGATTCAGTCTTATTTCAAACCGAGATGCGTGCGTTTTTTGAAGGAGCTATTTCTGGTGGTTCAGGTATCAACCAGAAAAATTTAGAAACAAGATCAAATGACAGATGCATAGAAGCTGCACAGAAAAAAGGCGCAGATTTAATCGACTACGGAGTATCTAAAGCGTCGAATACAATGCCTCCAAAGTTATCTTCAACTGACACAGGATGTAATCCTCCTCTAAAAAAGCAACAGTCCGGTGAACGTTTGCTGCAAAATCGATGTGCAATTGCGAGTACTACCAACATGATTATCAGAAAATACTCACAACAAACAGAACTTTTACGCGAATACACATTAGCTACCAGCATTACGTCCCGTGCAAACCATAATGTAAGACTATGTAATACCCCCTCCTGTAGCTGTCAAGACTTCAAGAAGTATGGAAACCGATGTCTTTGTAAGCACATTTTGTTCTTGCTAATTCGCATCTACATGATAAAAGAAGGGAGTGAAATACTAACCAAACAGTATTTTGCGGATGATGAAATAAAATCATTGTTTAGTAATAAAAGTGTCTCGACGATTCCGGTCGAATTTTTGCAACCCAAAGCGATCAAAAAAAGTCGCAAAGAATATAAATCTATTCTACAAGCAAGCGAAAACTTCAACCATCCTCAAACATGGACTCTTATAAGCAAAGAGAATAGGTCAGCAAAATGTACGGGGTGTAAAAGTATCATAGAGAAGTCAGCTACGTGCTTACGAGTTGAAGGGGCACTGTTTGTTGTCTGGGGAAGAGAGATTACTGTCGTGCAGTCCGCGTACTTCTGTCATAAGAAATTATGTTTACGTAAGATCCCTCCTTGGACAAATATAACCTATCCACTGGATAGCTTCGTTGCAGTTGACAAAATTGAAGGAAATAAAATCCTTGCTGAGTTAGGTGTAGCTGAAAAAACAGCTTAAACGAACAAAAACTTAACTTGTTACTTATTTGAAAATTCTTTGGTTTTTGTTTGTTATGTTTGTAAATACTTTATCTACGGACAGTTCTTAGTTTTTCCCCTCCGTGGACTTGAATTTTAGCCAGTTACTAACGACAGAGGGATGTCCAACGAACCCTAGTATTTTTACCCATAAATCCTGGAAAATGTATTTAAACATGAAAATTTGTTGTTTCTTAGTGCCCTAAAGTGTTATATATTGATAAATATCTAAATAACCAATCTAAACTAACGCTCTTAGCTTTTTGTTCGATTTTTTACTACCTTTAGTTGTAAAATATCGCGATTTTTCAAAAAGTATGCCATAAATTTTATCAATTTCCTTTACTTTAAATCTGAACTAAGAATGAATAACCTTTCACTAGAAGTAATTTAATACATAAAGTTGAGTACAAGTTTTTTTGTTTTTTTTTGTCAAAAAGTTAAGAATATTTTTAGGCTTAAAATCCCCAAATTTCCTAAAAATTGCTATTTTACCTATTTCTGGCACAAGGATAAAGAACACTTTAGCATTATTTTCTGAAAAATAAAGAACATTCCAAGCCTTCCAAAAATTTCAACGTTCTTATTAAAAAAAACAAAAAAAAAACAAAAAAAAAACGTGAAAGTTCTTCCTGAAAACAGCCTTCAAAGTCAAACAATGATTCTTATAAAAAGTGTAAATAAAACCTGTGTTTCTAGAAAGTAAGGTTTTATTATTCCGCGGTGTACACTAAATTTTGTACAGGGGTGCTATTTAGTGTAACTACTTATTTGCCTCAGCCTCAGTGTTGTTTTAAAATTTGTCTTTTTAGCCTCAAGTTTTGCTCAGGTGTTTCTTACCTTTTTATTTTAGGACACCTATTACATTAAAAAATGTAGAAATATATAAAAAGTATATACCGTAAATCGTCTAATAAGCCTCCGGGGGGCTTGTTAAATTTTCAACCTTCAAGAAAGGGGGCTTAATAGAAGGGGGCTAAATAGAGGGAGGGTGCTTAATAAATAATACAAAGTTTTGCAATAAAAGTTTATAAAATATTCGGTTTAAAATAAGACCTATGATATAAGAACTAAAAATGTTTTTAAAAACGAACTATATTACTTAATTTTAAGGGGTAGAAGATCTAAAAAATTATTCTAAGGTCAGTTTAGAAAATGTACTCTTTTTAACACCTAAAGAAATGCAAATTTTCATAAGTATTTTTCTTGGTCAAGGGGGGGGGCTTATAAGAGGGAGGGGGCGTAATAACTTTTTGTTGTCGAGAAAAGGGGGGCTTATTAGAAGGGGGCTAAATAGAGGATTTACGGTCGTATAAAATTAAAAAAAAGCATGTTTATAGTCGCGTTTTTTCATAACTTTTGTATGTCAGGAAAATTTTTGAACGTGTAAACAGACTTTATTTCGTGATTATATAGAGTGTAAAAATTTGTTGTTGTTGTTTTGTTTTATTTATTTTTTAATTCAAAAAGTTAACTCTATTGGTGAGTTAACTATGACCCGTAGGTTTTATTATCCTTTGCTGTGTTACAGTGGGACCTCTTAGCGTATCCTTTCGAAGGAGTCTCCATAGTAATCAGTAAAATAAGCAGAATTTATTACATAGGTATGAGAGATATATGTGTCACCTTAAATGAAACTAAAAATTTTAGTTACCCGATGTGTATTTCAGAGATAGTTGTCAGTTTCGGGAAAAGGTGACAAGTGGGTTCGTGTTAAGAGTGTTTCATATAAAGGTTTTCTTATACGGGTTCTATTGTGATTTCAACTATTCTCTGAAAAACTTTTCGCTATGGAAAGATGTCCGTTAAATAGGGTGTCGCCTATAATTAGGTTCTACTGTATTTGTCCCTTCTTAGAATTTAAATAGATTGATCTACTAAATATGAATATCCAAATATATTTAGTGGAAACACCTATGCCGAAGAAAGATACCAGTCAGGCAATCAGGACACTTTTTTTAAACTATTCAGTTATGATAGTCATTTAGATTTAGAAAAATGAGTACTGCCAAATAGCGAAATTGTTTCATTCTGTGGAAAAAAAACTTTTCACGAGTCAGACAGTTTGGAATAGTTCGAGGGAAAAAAACTTTCGCGAATGGTGAACCTGTTGGAGACATTGAATAACTCTGTTTTTAGCTAAATTTCAAAAAAAAAAAGCACCAGTAAGGGTAACTTTTCGCAAAAATTAGTTCATATCACGAACCAGGCGAGAAATAGCGAAAAGTTTGACCTAAATGACTTTTAAAGCATTTTCCATGCAAAAGGTTGAATACCCTTGTTAAAAAAGCTCTTAAAATGCTCTAAGAGAGTAGTTTTGAAGTTCTCCTTGATAAAACTGATTGTTTAACGTGAAAAGTCCGGAAAGGGCTACTGAATACCGTGTTTCCACCTGTGCCATAATGACGGTTTTGGTTCTCTTTAAGTCATCCAGTTGCCCATGGACAAGCTGAAGAAATCATTTATATTCGCAAAGCTTTAAAAGTTATTGGTGGCAAATAAATCGCCACTGGGTTAAAAAATGCACGTCAAAATACTCTGGTCATACACATGGTCATGAATAAAGGAGAGATGAAAAAAGCCACGGAATAAACACTCAGGGTGAAAAAAGGCACTAGATGTAAATAAGGCACGGGGCAAAAATTACAGGGTGAAAAAGCAAGGTTTAAAAAATAGTCCAGGCAATATTGGAGCAAGTATCATCTGGAGCTAGAGTAAATGGGACCTATATAGCATAGTAGGGTATGAATTGAAGTTTCAGAAAAGTGGTGGTAAACGGGCTGGAGCGGGTTACTTTGCTCTCCACAGCTCTCCATCGTAGGTTATTCGGGTGTGAAAGGGGGGACCCTTGGAATCGCAAAAAAATTTTGTTTTAAATTCGAAAACTATTAACACCAAAAGATTGGGCTCGAAGAACCACGTACCAAAACAAACCATACCATTTTTTGATAGTACTCTTCGAGCTCTACACAATGAAAGTAATTGCCTGAACTAAAATGACATGTTCCGCAAAAAGGCTAGAAAAAAGGCACGAGGTAAAAATAGCATTAGGGCGAAACATAAAGGCCTGAGGTAAAAAAAAAGGCACGTGATGAAAAAAAAGCACTTGGTGAAAAAAGGCACGGGATGAAAAAAAGGCACGGGATGAAAAAAAGGCACGGGGTGAAATATAGGCACGGGATAAAAAAAAGGGCACGGGATGAAAAAA
>JAUOBW010254431.1:0-11296 GCA_032360285.1 Lepidozona retiporosa | reverse complement strand
ACGCCACGTGACACTAATTATTCTAAATATGCTTTGTCAAATTTTTGAGGAATTCGAAATCCACTAGCCTGAGTAAGCAAATCCATACGTACCCAGATCTTAGCAAATGTGCGACCGCGGCGCGTTTTTTAGCTTGGGCAAACACAAATAAAATCATATCTAAAATTAAAATATCGTGTATTCAGAAAAAAATCTTAGTGTTGGGCCAAGGGGTTCTCAGTTTTTAGCCAATAAGAATTAAGTATTCGATTTTACAGCAATCAAAAAGGGCAAATTACTCATAAGTTGACTTAGGTATTGTATTTGCCTCGCAGCAGAACCACTCTCCTAGTAGTGAATTTCTTATCCACCCATATATTTTCAAATGTGCCAATGGCGGAACACTTTGTTGCAAAAGTACATAAATTAACGATTTAAACTAAACTGTTTAAATATGTATAGAAAAAATAGATTTTATCTAAACCGAAGTGAATGTGACACGCAAATGGAACATAACAAAAGTTAAAGAGAAGAACAGACATTAATTATCCTGGGGTTGATGCTGATTAAAAGGATGGAAAATCGCTAAAGCTTTCATGAAAAAAGATATCTGATTTAATGAGAAAAAAGTTGCTGTTTAATATTTTCGGAAATTTTTTAGCAATTTGGGAACAAAAATGTATTTTTCTAAATGAAGTGTGGACATACGATAACAGTACCATGTAAAAGATCGTATAAGCAGTAAATTAGTACTACATTTTTAAAAAACACAATTTAACTTCAAAACTTGTCAGGTTTCGTAGTAACAAAATTATATTGTGTTTTAATTGTATGTTTTATTCCCGGGAATTAGATTATACATCCAATAAGTTCCCCCTCGAAGGGGCATTTATTAGAGAAACTGTTTATTGAAAAAAAAATACAAAAGAGAGCCTTAATAGAATCAATCAATTTAGGCAATCAAACTTAATAGTACATTTCTTATTACTTTAAAAAAAAACATAACATACATCTTTGCAAAGTATGATTTTTCAGATTCTTAAAACCTTCATTTATCTGCTTGTCGCTGTATATATCTTTCTGGTTTAATTTTTCATTGATCTTCTCGTAGTTTGTAATAATCGCTCTTGTTATTTCACATTTGTTTGTACTTGAGAATGGTAATATCGAAATATCTAAAGAAAGTATATTTTACATAAAAAATCCTTTAACAAAATATTAATATACATTTCTGTGAATAAGTACTGATTTTTTGAAATCTCTATACCATAAAAATAAATCAATATTTATTATTTTATGATGATTATGGTTTATTCCTTTAGCTTGAATAAAACCAATATTAAACGTTGAAAAACCTTGGTCGAACCCAATTCAAGCGCAGTACCGAAAAATAGAATTTATAGACATATATTTATAGACAGTTCTTTCACAGAAAATTAAAACAAATTAGCGTATAGTTTTCGAGAATATTTGCTAAGCGTTATTTTTCGGTCCCAGAAAAAGGCCACATCGAGTCTGTAACGAGGCAACAACATTTATTTCTTTCAAAAAACCCAAAAAAATAAATTCTGTTGAACTTTTTTTGAGAAAAGTGTGTGAATGTGGATGCACGGATATACAGCTTCGCTGGTAGGCTAAAAAGGCTAATTCGGCCACGTATGATAACATGTGGCCAAAATGTCTATAATTTCGTACTGTCTTACTTTATGATTTTTATGGGGCAGAAAAGAAGCCAAATCTTTCGAGAAATATTGAAAAGTCTGTTTTTTTATAAAAATGACTGTTTAAACAAGTTTTAGTGGGTCACCTTTTATGTCTAAATATTCCCTCCCTCTATGTACCTTTATGCATATATTTTTAAAAACGCAATGAATAGATTAAAAAAAAATTAGAACGTTTTTGGGCGAATTTAGACCCAGCACTGTTTTTTTCAAAAATCCACAACAGTCAATTTTTTATATTTGCATATGTCTATTATGCAAAAGTTTTGATTATTTTATAAACAATTTAATTTGGACGTACGGACATGCGTGCATAGGTGAACTTATAGGACCCTCTTCGGTTTAACCGGGGGTACAATACGGATTTACCACTACATCATTATCGTTGTCATTGCTACCATGCATAGACCACAATATAATATCTGAAGCTTAGTTTCACCATTTGATATGCTAACAAAAACAAGACATTTACATGAAAAGAAATACTAACTGAGTGGTTTATTATGGAAATTTTCCAAGAGATAATCAGGTGAGACATCCAAAGCATCGAGCACATCTTGATCATTGGAAGATGTTCTAGGGAATACTTTGTAGATCTGCTTGTTCATCTCTTCCATGCTCCACAGTTTATGCATGACATGCTGTAAATAAAGAATGCAGTGTAAAAATTCAATATAAAAAATATTCAATACACAAGTCTCCTGTGTCAAAAACAATAGATTTCTCTCTACCGTTCGCTACATTTCTGATGGTATGTAAACTTATAAGCGTTTGTTAAAAAAACAAGCAAAAACTCCACTATAATTACTTTCAAGCAAGTTTTAGAAAATAATTTTCAATATAAATGGTTGATTTGTGAAGAGAATTACGATGCTTACTACATATATAAATTTCATTTAAATTGATGCATTAAAAATATTTATTTAAACTAAATATTTGTCAATTTTTATATGCTTTCCTGCAGCGATCTTCTACACAAAATAGTTTTCTTACCTACCATGGCTTTATGACCTTTATGGACGAGGGTGAAAATATTCATTGTTTATTAAATTTACGCACATGCTCTATACGAGATATGAACTCTGTGTATTGTTATTAGAAATATTTTTAAATGCTTTTAAAAGGGTGTAATGAGCCTAACACATATATATTTGAGGTTTTTAATTGTTTTCTATTTGTTTTAAATTGAAACAATTTCAAGTTTGATTCAACCAATTTTTTTAATTTTTTGATTGTGTGAGTATTGTCACTTTTAAATTTGTTTTAGTTAAGTTTTGGACATAGCTCATTTCTGTTTCGTTTTAATCGTTTTATTTTTCTATATTAATTAATTTATTTATTTGATTCATAGTAACATACTTAACCTATACAATTATATGAATAGATTTATATTTCCAAAAGATGCATATTTCCAAAAGCATTGCATCAAATTACTTGAAAAATTGCGAAAGCATGAAACATTATGTAGTAATTTTATAGTTAAATAACCTTATTTTATGGATATGAATTAAGATATATATATAATATATATCTTAATATCTTTATAATATATATCTTAATATCTTATATCTTTATATAATATATATTATTTTATCAATAATTTCATATGTTAATATATTTTGTAAATCGTATTAAATATTATGTTATGATTTATGAGATACCGTATTTATCTGAAAGAGCGCTCTGGCTTAAATAAGCCCCCCCCTAAAGAGTCCAAAATTATAATGAGCGCCCCCTGCTTAAATGAGCGCTCCCTAATCCATTAAACCCTGAAATTTTATTTTGATAAATGAAACCTTTATAGGGTTCTCATTTTATAATAAATCTCAACAATAATGAGAAAACAAGAGTTTTTTATTTGAAAAAGCTGTGTTTATTGACATTCTATAAGAATTTGCCATTTATGGGGCAACGAATATAGATTTTAAACTAAATTCAACCTCACATATAAATCAGCGCCCCGGCATGAATGAGCGTACCCGAAGAAGGTAAAAAGATAAATAATACGTTATAAGGTGTTGAGAATCAAGAATTCTGATTGGCTGAGAGCTTTCGGGCTATAACTCAGTAGTGTGAATAGGTTTATTTACGCCCTGATTGCTGCGGAGCTGCTGATCTAAGCAAAATTTGATGGAATACTCACCTAAGCACAATTAATTGTGTACAAAATTTGATTCATCGCCTAAGCACAATTAAATATATACAAAATTTGATTCATCACCTAAAAGCACAATACAGTAAAATTTAGGTCGTATCACTTGTACATCCACACAGTACTACAACGACCTAAAAGAGGCTAAAAATGTCACTAATCTAGTAGGTTGCTTCCTGATAGTGGGTCGTCTTTAGGTCGCACAATTCACCAGTCCTATTACAAGCCCCAAAAATAATTTCCGAGGTTTCGTAAGTAATACATACAACTCTGGGGATGCAATAATTAATTCCATTTATCGAACATAAGATCTGTTGCAATTCATATAAGCACAAATCATACCAAATTATATTTTAAAGTGGCCAAGGTCAATTCATGTAAATACATGTGATTGGTCCATATGATTTTATGAATAGAGGAAACAATTGGAAAATTGGAAAACGATAATTTGGAGTTATTTCTCAAATAAAAATTTCACGAGTCCGCAGGCTGAGTGAAATTTTCTTTTTCAGAAATATTTGGTTGCGTTGGAAATAATTCAAAAAGTTTATATTAATAGAAACATTTTAATATATGTATTGTTCATTCACACTTTGATTTACATCAAGAAGAGCATGAACAATGAAGAAAATTTTGGTTTTATTCTAGTAAAAGAAGGTAGGGAGAATTATCTATGATCGAAGGGGTGAAAATTAAAGGGAGCAAATTATAAAGGGGTCATTTGGAGGGCATCTATTCATCAAGTCATAAATTGAGAAATCACAATTTCTAAAAATCTGAAAACATGAATTTTTCGAACAGCGTTTGAACATGGTCAAAAATAGCGTGACAATTTTATTTTTTTATTTTTGGCTGTTTTTATAAAATGTGGCATAATTCTGGATCATATATCTCAATCAGCATATAATTTTAGAGTCTAACTGGAAATAACCATAGCATTGGCTGTAGTAGTTTGGAATGCTTTGATATGTGATATTTTATAGATTATAGAGGATTTTGGCAGTTTTCAAAAAAGGGTATCCAGAAAAAACACGCATGTGAGACTGAATTTTTTCTAAATTACCATTATAAACTAAATATATCTAACTACCAAAGAAATCCAACGTGTGTAGCAATTTCAGTCCCGAAATGTGAAATATCCTGGCTTGATATGTAACAAAATTATATAAAAAAATTCAATGTGGCATAAAAATGGATTAAATCATTGATATTTGCTAAAATTTTATATTCTGTTCAAACATTGCTATCCAAGTATTTTTTTTTTACAAAAATGATCCAATTATGAGTAAAATTCTGGATTACGGGATAAATTAGCGATTTTTAACATAAAACAAAAAATTTAAATCCATAATTTAACATTTTTGTTTTATTGACTTAAATAATTGAAAAATTGATCACTGGTCAGTATTGTACAATATAAAAAGTATAAAAATTTGTATTTTTATGTGATATTTTCCGTGTTTAATTGAATTTTTAAATATTGTATTTTTTTATTTAGTAACAAATTGTTCAATTTAGGCCAGATAAAATTTAAAATTATTGATTATTGTTTATCAATTTAGATTTAAAATTCATGCTAGCAAATCATAGCTAATCATTTACTGGTGTATACACACATTTCCAGATTATCATGCTTATAATGTGAAATTTTCCGGGTTATATTGTTATACTGGTCTAAAACACTGATATACTGTATGTATTTTCTCCCTTCATGTAATAAAAAAAGGAAAATATTTTTTATCTGCCATATGATATTTTACGGATCTTATAATTGATTCAAATTAAAATAAAGAATATAAACAAAGATTTTTAAATAAAATATGAAGTGCGGTGTACAAATATTAAAAATAACATAACAAATATCAGCTTCTCAAAAAATATAAAAATAAACCCTAATTGTTGTCATATTTAATGTAATGAAGCAAGTCCAGATAACAAATAATGTCCACATAATCTCATTTTCGAACCTTTCGTGAAAGGAACATAAGGATAGACAACGGTCTCCTTATAAAAGCAAACTCGTTTCTTCTTCATTAGTTGGTACTTATAATTATTTTTGGACTCCCGGCGAAGCCGACAGAGTCCTATAAATTCGCCCATGTTTGGACTCCCGGCGAAGCCGACGGAGTCCTATGAAATTGCCCATGTCCATCCGTTCATTCGTCCGGTTACCTAGCAACCCACCATAGCAACAGTATTTTTTTTCACTGAATGACACATTTTTGTAATTTCATATTTCCGGGAGTCCATTTGTCACTAGGCTTGTTAAAAACGTTTTTTGTGTCTTTTGAATTTATAGTAATAAGAATTGATCCATTTTAACTCACATAGTTTGTATAGTAATACAATCCAACATTTTTCACATAATCCATACATTTCCACCTGTTTTATATCCTACTTAGTGAAAAGCCATGATTATTTCCTATTTGTATGAGTTTTTTCATAAGATCATTATAAAACTAACTCATAAGTAAGCTAACTATTATCCGGAATATTTCACACTTTTATATATTTATTTTTTATATGCATTTAAAGAAGAGTTGAGCTTTATAGCTACCCAAGTTTAAGCAAATAAAAAATATTATGTAGTGTGAAATTTTATAAAACTTAGATTATGATCCATTTTAACCCACTTAACTTGTACTAAATCCAGAATTTTTCACATATCCATGTAATTTCACCTTTCTACTGTACTATCAAACTAGCCAAAAATAAATCCTTATTTTCTACTAAAATAAGGTACAATAAGTGTTTCAAAAGTGATCCATATCAAAATGATCCAGAATTTTTCACATGGACAAAAAGCTCATAAAATAAGAATGAGTAATCCATAAAATTTGGTTCTTTTTCTAAGATGTTCGTAATTTATCACGCTATGGGAGGTAAATTTTTTGCGCAGCTAGAAAACGCGCGCAGCGTGTAATCATATGTATGCAGGTGTGCTGTCTAAGGAAAATATCATTCTATTCATCTATTGGTCTAAATAAGCTAGTTACTGTATAGTAGCTGAAGCTATCAACAGTGATGACTTGTTTTTCTAGGTTGGGAGAAAGTAGTGAGTCGTGACTTGGTAGAGCCAGTCCATCTTGCGATCGATTGGGTCGCTCGCAACCTTTATTGGACGGATGCTTCAATGCGTCGTGTGGAGGTGGCTCGATTGGATGGGACAGCTAGAAAAACAATAATATCAGAGGGCGTTGTTGAACCAAGAGGAATTGCAGTAGATCCTATTGGAGGGTATGTTATTTTCATTCCACGACCCAGATTTTTAAATGGGCCTGGACTTATTTGCAACAATGTCATTTCTTGTCATACAAATGTGAGTGTGTTTGAACAGTTGCCATTTGTTTATATTAAACGTTCATATTAAAGTACTGGTCTAACATCTATCGTCTACACAGCAGTCTAACTATTTGTGACGATAATAGTTTTTCGTGACGTAACTACCAAAGGAGCTTTGTTTATGTTTTATATAAAAAATGTTTTTTTATTTAATATTTTACAACTTCTGATAAAAAGTCTAATTAAAGTATTTAATAAACGTCCCCTTGAAAAAAAAGTATTTTAAGAATACATTATAGCGACAACAGATCTTGTCATGAGTAATTCTGGGGAGAGTGATTTATTGAGTTTGGGTACACATGCGCATTTAAAAATTCATTTAAACTGATGTTACTTTAGTCGACTTTATTGGAGCATTTGGGGGAACTATACGCAAATAGAATCTGCTGATCTCGATGGAAGTGATCGGAAAGTTCTTGTTGAGGAGAAATTCAGTACGAATGGTATAAATGGAATTGCATTTGATAGACAACGCAGTGTAGTGTATTGGGTGAATGCTGGGAATAAAGAAGTGGCCATGTTCGATTTGACTAAGCAGCAGAGAATGTCAGTATCTCACGAACCGAAACACCCGTTTGCTATCTCCGTACTCGGTGATTATGTTTATTGGACAGATTGGTTTAGAAAGGTCACACGATTCAATGTAAATACAAAGAAACATGTAACGGTATGTTTTAACACAAAACATTGAATATTGTTTTTTAGACTCCCGACGGAGCTGACGGAGTCCTACGAATTCGCCTTTGTCTGTCAGTTCGTTCGTCCGTTACCTATTTTCTAAAATTTTCAATGAAGTCATATCATGCGAGGGCAAAAACACTAACAGGCTTATATTTTTGAAAAATTATTGTTTTTCGGTACAGGGTCTAATTTTGTTTTTAGATTTTTCTTGAAATCCGTTCATTACTTTTGTTTTAAACTTTGCATGATGTTAAAGGCCCATAGGGGCTTCTTTTGACTGATATGGGCACCTGTCAAAAATTCTCCTTTTTGAGTACTGGGCCCCGAAAAATCTAAAAAAAAATAAACTACAAATATTTTTTTTGACTAAAAATTACATTTTTTCAATTATCTAGAAAACAGTGCTATATATATATTTTTTTTTAATTTTCATGATCAGGGGCTATTTTAGGAAAAACTTTTGGGCAATGATAATTTTTTTAGATTGATCTAGATGTGTAGTCATTATAAAGTCAATGAAAAATTCTATCAAATGTGTTTAAGTATTTGTTTGGTTACTTTTTAAAAAGCCAATAAAATTATCTTTCAAATGATCCCTCATTAAGCATCTCTATCTAGAACATCAAATCCAAATATTTGCACGTATCTCATCACAATAATGGTTTTCACTAAATTTTATAGTATTTGGATTTTCAAATTTGTTGTATGCATTCCTTTTTAGATGCCTTTTGTCAAATTCAGACATGGATATGTTTTTTTATTCTGACTATAAATATTGCATAGTTTCTCACTAGTTAGGCATATATTATCGCTAATGATGGCTAAAAAAGTTAATTTATCCTTAATATTGGAACTTTTCCTGATTATTATTGTATTATTGTAAATTTTCATTTTTTGGTTGATTGACATCCCGTGGGAGATTTTGTAACATGTGTTTTAATAGTAGCTTATTTACTTTCTAAAAAGCCAATAAAATGTTCTTTGCAACGAGCCCTCATTTGCATCTCATCATTTCTAGAACAGAAATTAAAAATATTTATGTAGCATTTATTATATATATTTCCAAAGGTGCATAACACTGTTAAAATTAACATGATGTTAGAGGCCCAGGCTTCTTTTGAATTTTTCAATTTCCGGTGCCGGGCCTGGAAAAAAATGTTCACCTAATATTTTAAATTTTCTCGAAAACAGTGCTATGATTTTTTAAAAAATGGCACACTTTGAAAATTCTCGATTTGCAATACCAGACTCGAAAAAAAACATTTTTGAGCGGAAATCGCGTTTTTTTTGCATGTTCGGATGTAGCGTCAACATGTGACATAATTTTGAAAAAAACATCACAGAGGCCCAGGACACGTTCAAAAATTCGTTTTTTGATTTTTGCAGTTCTAATACAACTTCAAAGATAATCCTGCGTTGTGTTAAATTCCAAATAAATTACAGAATTTCTATTACAGCTGGCAGATGGTGAGCAAATGTCGGATGTGATGGGGATCAAAGCAGTGGACACACGTATCATAGACGATACCAATGCATGTTCGTCCAATCGCAACAATTGCTCACACCTTTGTTTCTACAACCCGAAGAAAAATATACCTGCCTGTGCCTGCCCTACACAGATGGAGTTATCAAGTGATGGCCTCGCATGCCATGGTAAAATTGTTTTTTATTTCTCACAAATGTAAATGCCCAAATTATCAAAGATTTTTTAAAATTGGTTCAACAGTTATCAAATTATGTTTGTTTGAAGTTTCTTAAAAATGGTGCTTTGTGATCTTACTTTAGTTGGTTGGTCAATTTAATATGGGTAACATATGCTCCTCCCGATACATAACAATTAATTGTTAAAATAAATTCATTAATAGACCAAAATATAATTGAAGTTAGGAATTATGCAGCTTCTCCGACATTTTGAATAAAATTTTGGACGCGGTACCGGGCACATAATTTTTTCTTCTAAAAGTTTGTTTCAATACTTTTGAGATTTTTAATAGTTAATGAAATTTATGTTAACTTTTTTTCTGTAAAAAACGTTTAGGCTCAATAATTTGGAAATGACAAATCTATTAAGTGAAGTGCACAGCAATAAAACTCCTGGTGATAGAAATGATCTCGTTAAAAATGTTGTTTTAAATTATTTTATGAACTCATTAATGCATTGGCATCTAATGGCATCTTGTGACTCTCGTTGATTGTAATGATTGAATTTATGTTATTAATAACTGACAATCAAATAATATCAAATTAATATCTATTTAAGAAGTTTCTTCTTCTTCTTCTTATACAGTTTTACGTACATTTTCCATGCTAGCATGGGTTAGATATACATTTTCCATGCTAGCATGGGTTAGACGTACATTTTCCATGCTAGCATGGGTTAGACGTACATTTTCCATGCTAGCATGGGTTAGACGTACATTTTCCATGCTAACATGGGTTAGACGTACATTTTCCATGCTAGCATGGGTTAGACGTACATTTTCCATGCTAGCATGGGTTAGACGGACATTTTCCATGCTAACATGGGTTAGACGGACATTTTCCATGCTAGCATGGGTTAGACGGACATTTTCCATGCTAGCATGGGTTAGACGGACATTTTCCATGCTAGCATGGGTTAGACGGCTAGTATGGATGGGTTAGACGGAAGCAAGTGGTCCTGTTCCACAAATTTGGTTTTAGATTTTCCAAAGCAAATCTCTTTCTGATTTTTCTGAATATACATCATGTTATCAAATTATTTATTTCTTGTTCTGTTTATAATAGTGCCAAGTGGGTTTCTACTATACTCCAGTCGTAATCCTAATGGTATCCGCAAATTGTCTATAAACACGTACCGTGGTTCAAAGAATCTACCGCTACAAAATGCAAATCAAGCGACTTTTGTTCAGACGTATTATAACGAGAGTCGGGTACTTTGGTATGACAAGACAGAACCACGTGCAATAAACAGTGCGTTCTTAAACGGGAGTGGCTTCCAGACGGTCGTTCAGGGAGGTCTAGACAACGTGCACGGACTGGCTGTTGATTGGATGGCAGGTAATATCTATTGGACCAATGTGAGAATTGAAGTCGCAAAACTAAACGGAAGACACAGGAAGGTATTGGTGTTTGGCGAAGATATGGGACCAATTGCTTTCGTAGTGGTTAACCCGCATATTAGGTAATTATATGAAGTCGTCGATAAATCACACAAATTGTATATGTCCAAACTATCCTATATAAACCAGCTAAAAATAACAATACAAAATACTATAGGTATTTAGGGTGCAGAAATGAATTGTGTATCTAAAACCTTCGTATCTCAATCTGCATATCTTCTACCTTACAAATAAAATCCATCTTAAAGATATATCAAAATTATAGTAAAACAGATTGAACATCAGAATAAAGTTATTTACTCTAAACAAAAAACTAATGG
>JAUOBW010254320.1:0-11298 GCA_032360285.1 Lepidozona retiporosa | reverse complement strand
CTGCAAAAACAAATCCAGGGTAACTCCATATTGTAAGTAATATTGTAAAATCCTGACCAAGGCCTTTGTTGATGTGCTTATATTCGGGAGGGGAGCAATATATCCGGGGAAGCTTATAACCGGCAGGAATTTTATGTCAAAGAAAATTTTAATTTTCTTTTGTATTGTTAAATTTTTATTTTCATCTGAACTTTTTCCCTATTTATGAGTGTTTTTAAGCTTGATTTTTAAATCATTCCTATTTATTTTTCTCTGAAACACTCTACTTAACCTTATTTATGTCTGGAATACTTAATTATAAAATCATTTTTATTAGCATGGGTTTTAAAATCACGATAATATCCCGGCTATAAGCCCATAACCGTGGGGGAGGGTGGCAGGGTCTATTATCCGGGATTTCACAGGCCGTTAATAATAGTTTGCAAAAAATGTTTCGTTAATCCCAATTATATTGGTTAAAAGCAATTTTTGGTCACTTTCAAGTATTATTAGTTCAACCCTAATAATAATGGGGGGATTACCTGTGTTGATTTTGAAGTTTCGCCGTTTGGGTAAAAATTCGGCAAAATATTCACAAAAACGTTGAAAATGGCTTTTAAAATCCATTTTGGCATTACAAAAATCATGTTTCTGGTTTACTGTTAGTTAAATTAAAAAAAATCACGTCACTTTTCCAATATTTTGACCTCATATTGAGATAATATGAGGTCATGACGGATAATTTTGACGAAAAGCTATTTAGGAATTATTTATCAGACGATTTTAGACACTGATAAAAGGCAGTTTGAAGTTTATACGAAAGAATTAGTGAACAATTGTAATTTTTTTTATTTAAACACCTGACGGAAAAAAATGGCAGTCGTGACGTGACGACAGATTTCAAATTGAATTATTAAGATAATTAAAATATAACTTTTAGGAAAAGTCACTAAATTCTGGGTAAATGAAACAATGAAATCGATAGTTATTAAACTATGTAGGTCTATCTGAGCCAAAATTTCTCCGAATGATGTAATATAAAATTTTGTAATACCTTGCCCTTCATGTTTTTTGAATATAGGAAATGTAATCTTAGGGATATCACTTTAACTGCAAAACTTTTAAAAACTAGCATAAATATAAGCTAACGACTTCGATTAGGGGTTTATCAGAGGGCTGTATAAATATAATTTATAAACGCGCCAAAAAACACTGGTGAATATCTATGTCCAATCTGTAAATTTTTAATTTTAAAGAACATACTCATATTACCAAAAGATTAAGGACAATGCCCAACCTGGATTTCAAGGGGTGATAAATATAAATTAATTACACATGAATCAGCCTAACCAAGCTCAGATGAAAATTTACAACAAAATAAGGTGATAAGATATTATGTTTTAGCTAAAGGAGGTTAGGTTATTTTTATATACTATAATTGCGCTCCATCACAAAACCGTGTATGGATGGTAACGATAAAGATGTTTACTGCAAGGTCAAAAATTTTAGTTGCTATAAGAACAAATGAGCCTACAATTTTGAAAAACATTAACAATAGTGAGGCTCAGCCAAAATTAGCTGGTTCTTGCTACTACAACGACAAAAAGTGTAGATACCATGTTTTAAAAAACGGTTAAAAAATCTACAGAGATTCGAATACAAAAAACTGTTACTTTTTCAGTTTTTTAAAAATTGAAACGCCTTGCTAGAGAATTTTCGTTATTTAAATCCCTTTAATTATTTTATGTGAATTATTATATACCAAGTTTGTTTTGCAAAAACGGCGTGTTTTTAATTGTTAAATTTCTCCAGTACCAAAAATATATTTTCTTCTCTTCTTTTAATGCGCAGTTCAGTTCTTTCCTGTACCCACCCCCGGGCAGATGGGGATTTCCCCGGGGTGGGGGCCATTTTTCCAGGTAAAATCTCTACCCCTGGGGCACAAACTCCGGGTAGAATCCCCACCCTGGGCCATGCATTAAATTGCAATAGAAGAAGTGTATTTGTCGAATAAGAGCATTTAAATTACAAAAATAATGTTTTAAAATAATAAAAGTGAATATTTTGGAAACAAATATAAGTTTTGCTTTCCCCAACCCCATACACCACCGGGGCAAAAATTCTGGGTAGAATCCCGGGTATAATCCCTACCCGGGAGGGTGGGTAAAGGAAAGAATTTAACCGCGCATAACTTATACGTATATTTTAGATATGTCTTTGCCTTAATTATTTGCCAAGTACCACTTTATTCCTTGATATAAGATTATGTTTATATAGAAAAGGGTGTGAATTTCCATTGGTCGGCCTTTTGTGTAACAAGCTTTGATAAAATTTAAAAATAAATGTTGAAAGTGCATGGAATGGGCGCTAAAAATTGTGATTTTTTGCTTTACGTACTTTTTGAACGATGCCTTAAAGCGTTTGGATAGGTATAGATCAAATAAATAAAAAGTTTTTTTATACATGTGCGGGATTGTCGATAAAACAAATATTTTGCACTACCATTCGAACACAGGTATTCGAAAAAAATATTGCGTAATTTATTTCGCAATGTACATTCATTCACGAATGTACATTGTGAAATGTGTCAATGATTCATTTATACCCCCTGTTCTTATATGATTTATTCCTATACTAATTGTATAAATAGGCCTTCTGGCGTATATTTTCGCATTATTAGAATAATCTGGCAATGGCGACGCTGTTAAGTCCGTTATCTTGTGGCTTTGCCAAAGTATTTGTTTATAATTTATTTATAAACAGGTCTAATAAGTCATTCGTACAATCTTCTGGTGAGAAATCAAGTGTTCTCAATGAAGAATGGCAATCTTTTATTAAACACTTCACAGCGGATTCATTTCAAGTTGACTATAATGAATATAAAAAATCTCTAAAAATAACCGACATTTTTATAGACTTAAGAAAGCGATGCTCTGCTGACAAAAGTATAGTCACAGACACATTTAGTGAATCCGCTTGGTCAGAAATTTCTCAGACAGAAAAGATTAAACACACGCTATCGAAATGCCAAGGGTGTTTTCTATCCAATCTTTATCGAAGCGCGCTCTCTAAATTTCCCATAAAAAACAAAATATTAAAAAAAGAAGCAACTGCTGCTGGCTTGTTCAAGACTGAAGAAACCATTGTCCAGGATCTAACCAAAGGTCTAGTCAAGCATTTGGATAATGTATACAGATCAAATTTGCATACAACGTTTGAATCCGAATTCGTTAAATTGAAAAAGAGAGAAAGAGCCAAGAAGAAGCATGAAATCGTGAAAAAGACCAAGAAAGATATCGAGAACATTTGGTCAGAAACTGCAGTTGTGAGGTATTTTCTTAATACAGTACAATCCCGATATCTCGAAAAACCACACCTACTGTTTGAGTAGGTTCCCTCGACCTCACCTTGGGGTATTCGTCATCTCGAACCATTATCTCCAGTCTCTTTGAGTGGCTCGAGTTATCGGGAGTATACTATCTTTTAAGCTTTAAAAATATTCTAGTTGAAACAAAATACTATAAGAATAGGTCCAGCACCTGCATACTGGAATATGAGTATGTTGGGTCACCCCTATCATTTTTCAGGTTTTTTTAAAGGAATAAAACGTAAATTTCAGGAAAGACAAATTTTATTTAGTTGTACAAATAATCATGATCCGAAAATAGTTATTCGATTTAACTTTGATCATCACTTACCGTATTATTCTGAAAATAATACCCCTCCAAAATTAAGCCCTCCAGAAAATAGATCCTACCCAATTAACCATTTTTGTTACTGCATCTGTATTTTTAATTAAAACGCTTTTTAATCATTTTATTTGTTATGTATTTTGAAGTAAATTACAGAATAATTATTTCTTTAAGTTGGACTAATGCACGGTTTAATTGTTTCCGGTACCTAACCCCTGGACATATCCACAGGGGTGGGATATTTTCCATGTAGAATACCCACCCCTGGGGCGCAAACTCTAGGCAGAATTCCAAACCCCGGTTACCCGAAAGAATTGAATTCATACTTTAAACACATTTACCGAATTCACGTCATCGAAAAATTAAAAATAATTTTATTTATAGAATCCGAATGTATCATATTATAAACAAAACCATGAAGTTTCATTCAATTTCGTCTATTCAAACTCTGTGTTAAATATTCATTTTTGCATAGAAACGAGGCGTACTTGATTAAATTGAAATTATGAAGAGTTTTACTGTAACTTTAAGGATCTAGAAAACGTACTTAAATATTTTCAATTTAAACAAATATTTGTGTGTTAGCATATTTTTGACCAAATATTCCAAAGTTAACCCCCATTTAAAGTAAAATATCTTGATTAAATGTAAACCTACATATAGACTGGGCTTTTTTGAAGTTACCAGGACAAAACCCTAATATTATTAAAACTATCAATGGTGACACCTTACAACTTTATAGTCGATGGTATTTTCTCTCAAAAAATCGATTTAAATATTCTGCTAATATGCCGCCATTGTGGAATGGCGTCATCAGTAATGTCAGGTAATTAAAATTTATAGTAATTTCTCAAAAAAAATTTCCCAGATAAAATTCTAGGAATTGTCACAAAATGTTATTGATATCGAGAGAGGTGGTAAAAAGTCATTCCATATTAAGTAAAGCTGTAGGCCTACTAGGCCCCCCAGTCTAGGTCTAGGGTTAAGTCTAAATTGCAATTCGGGAAAGGTTAGCATACAGCACAATAACACTTTTCATACTAAACACTAAATCCTTTTTTCAATTTATTTTATGTGCATACTTAGTTTCGGGCCCAAAATTAAGTTATATTAATTTTGAACCATGAGATCTATTGGGCTGAAATTTCGTTTTTTTTTTTCAAAATGGTAGACTTTGGACCTAAATATATACGCTTAAAGTATATACTTTGGAAAAAAACTTATAAATTTCCTGATTTTTAAATAATCATACAGAAAATTATAATGGAAAATATTAGGACAAACTATGACAACTTTGAAAAAATAGTGACTGATGTTTTTTAGATATACAACCGTCGCATTTTGACATGGAAATAAGTGTAAAAAAATATTAATTAGAGTCAAATAACAACTTAAAACTAATTAACATTTCCCAGTTTATGGGCAATACAAACGGGGCTTTTTTAAAAGCGCCGCCTCCTTTAAGCGCCTTATCAAAAATGCTTAAAAATACAAGCGCTCGAGGTATCATTTACCTTATTTTTTTAATCGATGTTTCCAACATAAATTCAGGACACATTTTAAAATAATATAAAAAGTAAAGACTTTGCTAGGCAAAACCTAAAATCGCTGTACCGTGTCACAGGCAACATTAAGAGAAAATAATTTCAACAAAAATATCTAAAAATATTTTACCACGAAATTAATTTTGGCAAAAAATAATCTCCGTAAGGTGTTTATTTTGAAATTTTTCGTCCAAAAATCCAATTTGACTTTTCGTAAACTATGAGTCGGAATTTTAACTTTGATTATTATGTGGATGAAACCACTCCTGGAGATAAACTATTTAAGTCCTCGTAAAATATGGGTATACCGTAATGTAAATAAATTAGGGTCAAACACATTTGAAAAAGAGTTTGGATTATCTATATTGTGTAATTATTATAAATATATAATATATAGGGCATTTGGAGCAAAGACTTCATTGAATTCACGCAATGTTACACGTCTAACACAAAGCCACGAGTCCCATGAAGCTGCTCTCGAACGGACCACTGTAACAGCAGGTAATAAACGTAAATACGACCATGTGGGAAACTTGGACGCATACTTATGGAAACAACAAGAATGTATAGAAACGATCGCACAGCTTCCCAACGATGTTAAATTGAACTTCTCAGCAATGTCACGACAATTTTCTGTTAGAAATAAAAATGGACAGATCCCAAAGAACTCGGGTCAAATCCTTCGCCAGCTTCTTGAACGATCCGATGTTGACTTGGATCGTTTTGACATTCCACATTCTACAAGAACAAGGCGAAAAAAAATTAGGTATAACTAATAACATAAAAATTATGATGACGTCAGCAATTTTTGGAAAGTATCGATATTTTTTTTTGATCTAAATCTGCTATATTTTTTTTTTAATAAAGTTGGTTTCTTTGATATTTGGTATACTAGTCCGTAATTACACACATATAATGGGTTTATATTTGACTGTTCGAAATTTTCTTCTTCACATTCCCTTTGACACGCCCCTTCATACGCCTTCTTCCCATGTGCGTTTGATTCCCAAATTTTGCAAGCATAAAGGTAAAAAGATCAATATTAAAATTCAAAACGTTTCAGAACTTGACGAAAGCGTCGTAAAAGTTATTTTAAAAGTTTAGTTTGGGGGTAATATTACCCCTATGAAAAATTGTAGTTGAAATTTTAAATCGAAAACCTTTTTTTAGTAAAGTTTTCAACACTGTGCAAAGTTTTAAGTGGATTGCTTTTTCCAATCAAGATTTATGAAGGGGGTCCGAATAAGCCCCCCCCAGTACTACACCAGAAAAAAAGCCCAGTAGTAATAGGGTTTAATATGGTCGCCGCCTAAGTAGTCCCCATTGCTTTGCTTTGAGAAAGACAATTTTATTGGGGAGAAATTTTTGAGCTTAATGGGCAACATTACATGAGGGACTAAATAATTTCTAATGTCATGGGGGGGAGGAGGATTGTAAACCTAAGTAATATAATTGCCAGATAAAACGTTTGCCGCCAAATTTGTAAAAACAAAATCAAATGATAAGGTGTATCATGTTTAGTGTTTTTCTAAAATTATATTTACCTATTTTAAGCATAAAATTTTGCTATTTAAAATAATTGTTTTTTCCAACTGGTGTCGAATGATTTTGACGGCAACACTTTATGGGTGACATTTTTTGTTTAATTCTAAAGCAGGAGAGTCCTAATAGGGCGCTTTTTATTAGGGGTATATGAAAGCCCTTGGCAACTATGTGAAAATTTTAGAATCGACCAACCAATACTATTACAGGCATAAATGCACCAATAGAAAGTTTTATGTGGATAGTATTTAATAATGTATGTACGATTTGTCCGTTTTTAACCATGTTGTTCCCTACAACAAAAAATTATGCCAAACACGTGGAATTTAAACTAGAAATATTACCTGTACAAACAAAAAACAAACAAACAAAAATAATGCCTGAATTGGGTTAAAGGGTAACATGGATAAATTATGCTGTAGTTATGTAGATGTATGATTCCTTTTAGAATTCCAGGAACTTCTATTACAATTCCTACAGAAATGACTACAGACGCAGTGAATTTTAAATTGAAACAAGACATCATCGAAGTAAGTGTACAAGTTTTTTTTTATAAGAAACCGGTTTATAAGAAACCGAGTACTAGACCTTCCAAAATTTAAGAAACTTTTAGAACTAAAACTAAAAAAGTAAGAAATATTTCGTACCGTTGTAATAATTTTCTGACAATGGTTTTTCATTGTTTTGAGTAGGAAATTGAATGAAAACTGTCACTTTTATACTTTTTCCAGATAAACTAGTGGATTTAGTGGATAGTGGATGGATGGTCAGGTTTATATAGATCTCCATGATTAGCCAATTCGAATTAATTTAATCTTAAACCAACTAAAAACAGCTAAATTACGCATAATTTTCATAAAAAAATGATGAAGAATGCTTTTTATTTCGTGTAAAAATCTCTAACGGTTCTCTAGATATCAGAGTCCTTAATTTCCAGGGTAAGTGTATAACGACCTTTAATTTCGGAAATTATAACATCACAGTATGTATACCCGTATTTTCAACATTTAACATTAGTTTTGTTTAAATAATTTTTGGTCAATATCAATATTATTTGAAAAATTATTATTTCACCTTGAAAATTTAAAATCAATCATCCTTCATCATTTCTTATTCTCTAATATAAGCTCAACTTGTCGAGTATGATACATTATGAATAACCATTATTATTATTATAGGGTCACTATTTATTGGGCGACAAGATTGTACCACAGCAATTTGAAAAAATAGTACTAAAAAACAATGAAATACAGAAAGAAACGATAAGTGTACAAGGTATGGGTTTATTAAAATTATCATTGCATGTGTCTATTGTATATTTCAATTAGTACCTATCATTGAGAGATTACAGAAAACATGTCCACATCTTTTGGGGTTTACATATACATATTTTTCAAAATTAAAATTTCTTTATTTTCAATATTTATTACATATACAAACTTTATTAAAATAATTCTTATTAAATAAAACTAATGCAACGTTTTATTGAGGATATATATTATATGTTAGGAAGATGCAGATGCAAATCGCTACAAAACAATGAAATCTAAAGGGAATTATTACCTAATATAGAAAAGATCAGTATCGCTATTTTCCCCCATGTGACTTATTTTCCACTTTATTCTGCAAGTAACTTAGAAAAGGTTATCGTAACTTATTACCAAAAACAAAACAAACAAAAAAGTTTCAAAATAAAAAGTAAAAACTATTATTTAAAATAAATTTGATTCGGTTTTCTAGTCGGAACACTATCCTTAAATATCAGTAGTTGTACTGACATAATTAAATAAATAAGTCTGGAAATAATCTATTGGTTCTCATTAATTTATATTTGCCTGATTGTGAAAAGTTTAAAAAATAGTTAGTTTATCTGTTTTATTTAGCAATAACGATATGAATTTAGAGGGTTAGCTGAAAATCCTCTATCTAAGGCGAAACAGTCAAGGTTAGCGAATAATGAAAACGTAAATTTATCTCAAAAAGTTTGGCTCCTATATAGGGTTTTAACCCTATTCATACTGGGCTTTTTTTGAGTCGCAAATACTGGGGGGGCTGAAACAGCCCCCCTTCATAATTTTTGATTGACAACTGCAATCATTTTGAAACTTGTCACAGTGGTAGACATACCTTTAATGAGTATTTTGGTAAAAAAAAAAATTTAAATATGGCGTCATTTTTGATGACGTCAGCAATATGTGTAAAAAATCAGCAAAAATCGTGTTTTTACCCATTGTAACTAATATCTTCAAAACTTTTGAACATTTTTAGATATGGTTTAGATTTTGCTATTAAAATGTAGTCAAGAGTTATATTTTTATGGGAAATTTTTATTTTTGAGTTTTTTGATCAGGAAGTCATTGACGTCTCACCCCCAACAAAAAAAATTTTGACCAAAAAAAAGTATATATTTTTTGCGAATTAGGTCATTTTGAACAATTTTTTTTTTGTATGGGAAAATTTTGAAATTTTTGCAAATACTGACGTCACGCCCAAAATTGACGTCATCGAAAAAAATATTTTTACAATTTATAACCGACATAAAATTTTAGGAAAAGTCACCATGGGAATTTCCCATAGCTCTCATCGTTTCAGAAATATTTGAAAAAAACCCATGAGGGGGCTGAAACAGCCCCTCCCTAGTACGAAAGGGTTAAGATGTTATAAATATTTAAGTCTTTTTGTTTAGCAACAATTTCCTTTCATTAATTCTTACTTATTTTTTATTTTTAAAGTTATAATTTTTAGGTAGGCGAATCCCTTTGACTGAAATACGTAAAAAATGGAACACAAAACACATCGAATTTATGCGAATATTTCCGGATTCCCATTATACAGATATTACAGAAGAAAAAGTAAACGATGAATTAAAAAGAATATGTGAATATCAAGAAGGATTGACAGTGCAAGAAAAAACAAATTACCTTAAAGAAAAGCAACGTGAGCGAAATCTTTGCATCTGGCATGACGGTTCAACCATTTCAAACCACAGCCACCTTCTAATGACAGTTAATTGCATATATGATACAGCTATTTTCTTTACCAATGCAGAGTTTTATGCTAAAACAGGTAAATATAAAACAGTTACATTTTTTCTCACTTAGAAATACTCACAAATTAAAGGTAAACCCCTGAAAATAGCAAAATTGGGAAAAATAATGTTTAAGTAAAGAAGTGGCTATCTGTAGATATGTGAAATTATTTTCTACTTGACTTTGCTCCACAATCTTTTAAGTATTTTCAAATTTTGGAAATTTTGAGTTTTAGGGGTAAGCCCAAAAAGTTTAATGTTCAGAGTCGTACTCCAGTTAGGGGGTTAACATTTTTAGGAAGCGTGGGCCGTTCCTCTGTCTATATTCTGATTTTTTGACAGACAACATTTCAAAAATTTAAACATTTCACCTGGATGATTTTCAATTTTCAAATTAAAGATTCATGGTTTCAAAGTACAAAAATTAAAATCGATTATTAGTTTCAAAATATAATTTCAATGCATAAATTAAAATCGAATAAAAAGTATAAAACGATTTTATTCAATAGCATGTTGTTGTTGAGATTTAACCCTATTCATACTAGACTTTTTTTGCAAATACTGAAATAGCCACCCCTTCATAATTTTTGATGCAATCATTTTGAAACTTGTCACAGTTGTAGACATTCATTTAATGAATATTTAGGGAAAATTTTCTTTTTTTAATATGACGTCATTTTTGATGACGTCAGCAATATGTATAAAAAATCGGAAAAAACGTGCTTTTACCTATTGTAACTAATATCTTCAAAACTTAACGGACGTTGGGCATATGTTACTGAACACAATATTACCAATGATGCCGGAATCTAAAATATCGCGAAAATTAGGGGAAGGTCTGAAAATACCAATTTTAAGGTGGGGGGTTGCCCGATGAGTGGTAGTCAGACGTAATTTTTAGGGAGGTATTTACTAGGGGACGGTCCACGCCCTCTATATCGGTCTCTTGGCTTTGATCTAGGTGTCTTCTAATTGACACACAAATCCTCTCGATAGCAATAATTTAGTTTAGTTTAAAGATGTGCTATTTAAATTTCCCATCCACCAAGAAAAGCCTGCATTCCAAATTAAAGTACATAAGCAACCACACAAATATTCAGTGATTAAATTTAGAAAAAAAAATATTCGCATTGAAATCAAAACCTCTCTGATTAAAATCAGGGATCCACATGCATTTTTTTATTCAAGCTTTATTTATTGAAAATAATGTATTGTTCATTTAGGAAGGCATGTTGATGTTCAGGCTACAATAGAAAGACCAGAAATCTATATATTAGCACGATGTCCATCAACTGATGAACAGATAGCATATAGTGAAACTAGACTAGAAGACATCCTAGAACTATCAAGCGAGAAAACATTAACTGCATCTGGAATCGAAATTAAAGATATTATGAGACTGTTCAAAGGTAATTATCGGTGGTTCGAACTCGAGTCCTTAAAGGGATTCCTAAGTACTCTGACAAGTTAGGCTCATATTAAAGAGAATAAAAAATGATGAAAAATGCTTTTT
>JAUOBW010254209.1:0-11304 GCA_032360285.1 Lepidozona retiporosa | reverse complement strand
TCTAAACCCATTGGTATTCCTATGATTTGTTTGAGTAACATATTACCCACTGTAAAGTAACAATTGGTTATTAAAAATTTTACAGCTTCAATTAATGATGATTTATCAAAGACAAAAGAACTCTTTCTTGTATTATTTACCCAATTCGCATTACCATTTGAGCTAATGGATATCTTCCCTCTGCTAATACGTCTTTCGCGCTCTAAGGGTTAAAGATAACTATAAATTTTAGTCATTTAAAAAAGCAAATAATCTGCAAACGTACGTCAGCACAATTTTAAACCCTACTAAGTATAAGGTTTTTGAGGTATGAGGAGAAGTGGAAATCGTACACAAAGAATCTAAACGTTTTATAATATATTCCTAATATTTTTTGATGAATTCAGCTTTATCTAAGTCACCACATGACCACACCCCTCAAAATGGGCAAAAAGTTAATTCAGATATAAAATTTGATAGAAAAGTTGCAAAAAAGTGGTTTACTCCTCATTGGAAAGGTATTCCGAAAAAAAAATAGCCCTTAATTGACACCATTTCAAAATTTCTTTGCTGACGTCAGCATTCTTGTTTTGCGATTTTCGACTTGTCTCTGGCTGGGCCTCAAAAATAGGGTCTAAAATAGGCAAAAAAAATTAGATTTGTTTTAAACGATTTAAATTATCTTCAGTGAAAAATTGGACCAATATGGTCTTGACTTTGTCGAGGGATCATTTAATTTATTGCCCATGCTCACAAGGTAACGTTGTTTTGAGGATTTTATTAGGTTTGAAACACTCGTGAATTCTGGAGAATAACCAGTCGAGTATCGAATCGTTAACGATCCCGAAATATTGTCATCATCCTCTGATAAGGCTTCTCTCTTTGCAAAAATGTTTTCTTCAAATTCCACCCTTGATGATACAAATCACCTGCTTCCAGAATTTCCTCTCCGCACCGAAACCTCGATCTCTAATCTTAAAGTTACTCCATCTGAAGTCGCTAGATTTATTCACCAACTTGAAACATCTAATCAAAGCAGTAGGTCCTGGTGACATCCTTGTTATTGTTCTGAAACACCTGTCACCTGAAATTTCTTATATATTGTCCAAAAATTTTAACAGATGCCTAATGGAATCGTGTTTCCCTAAATCTTCGAAACATTCATCAGTGTGATCTGTTTTCAAATATTCTGGCGATAGATCTGATTCCACTAAATATCGTCCCATTATCCTTCTCCCTATAGCTATGGTAAAGTATTTGAGTCCGTAATAAACAAATATGTCGTATCTCATCTTAAAAAATCGTCACTCCTTTCTGATGTTCAATACGGCTTTCGCAAATCGAGATCTACTGCTGACATACTCTGAACTCTTCATCCGAAACTAGAACTGTCGCACTTATACACCCACACTTATTACTGGGGTAGATGTACTTTTAACGAAGAATATCGAGCAGCTTTAATTACCTCTTTCTATTCCCATTGCCATCAGTAGAGACACTTTGGCGATGTTGGGCTTAGACCCGCACTGTTGTTTCTGATCTAGGGCTTAGAAGTACTGTTTTTTATATGTTGCATATGATGAAAGATAGCAAGTCAGGTAACCTGGTAAATGATACTGTTTACAATTTATCTTATCACTAAATTTATGTCTTACAAATGGTCATTCGGAGCAGCAAAGCCAACCCAGCTTTCCATCTATAATTGATTTTTTCGTCGATAAACGGTTTACCTGAAACGATGCGTTGCAACATGGGGAAGGGGTAGTCGGTAAATGATAGATACCACTATGTTACCGTGTGAAAACAGGGCCCTGGGTACTTTCTTGGACCGCACGTTAAATCTGATACCTACCTACCTACTTGATATATCTAAGGCATTCGACAAAGTATTGCATAAAGGTCTTCTCCTGAAATTAACGTCTGATGGAATATCAAGAAAGATATTTTCAATTCTAAAGTCTTTTCTAACCAAAATTAACATGAAAGTTGTGCTTGATGGCCAGTGTTCTGCTTCTCACTCTTTAAACGCTGGTGTTCCACAACGATATGTGCTTGGTCCTACACTATTCCTTATCTTCAATAATGACCTTCCCGACAATATATTGAACTTTTTTATTGACATCTTCGCTGATGACTCAACCTTATATGAATCTCCTAATGAAACTAATGATACAATTGAGAAAGTAAGCGAAAATATATCATATAATCTGTCTTCTGTTTTAAATCGGGGCGAGTGTTGGCACCTTACGTTCATTGCTATACCAAAACCATTTCTGTGATTTTTCATCGTCACAGACAACCTCAGTTAACTCCCATCTCCATGGACGGAATCGTCCTTACTGTTATAAACGCCTACTTGGTATAAAAATTATATTTGATCTTAAATGGAATAGGTATAATGCTGATATTGCATTAAACGCTTCTAGAATTGTTGGATCATTATTTCGCTCTCGCACTTATCTCTCTCCCTCATCAATTCTCTATATCTACAAAAGCCAAATACGTATTACTAAGGAGTACTGTTGCCACCTGTTTGCCTTGAAAACGTCTTATTCGACTCGTGTCAGACCTGAACTCTATTCTACTCTGTAGCCTCTTTCCCATTGCCGAGATGTATCCATCTTGTCCCAACCTTACCGTTACTTTTATGGTGAGTGCTCTAAAGAACTTCATTAACTTGTTCCCCCACTCCCTACTTTCACTCATCCGACTCGCTTTTTTAATGAATGCTCAAAACATCTTAATTTCCTTCCAAAATCATTCCACTTATTTCATGAGACTAGTTTCTTCCCCCGTACAGCCAAAATTTGGAACTTCCTACCTCCAGAAGCATTTCCTGAGAAATACGATCTCCAATCCTTTAAACGCAATGTAAAATCAGTATATTACTTGTTCTTTCGAAAATACTCGAAAAATGAGTCCACCTGCAAGTCATGAATCACTTAGAAAACAACAACCTCTTGACGAAACGTCAATTCGGATTCAGAGCTAAACGATCAACGGAGCTTGCTGCAACTCAGTATACTGATCATATCCGTAAGAAAATGGACAACGGTAAATATACCGGTGCGATATTCGTCGACCTTAGTAAAGCATTCGATACAGTCAGTCATGCTTCGATTCTTCAAAAATTAGATCGCTTTGGAATTACCGGAAATGCAAAAGAGTGGTTCACGGACTATCTGCTTTTACGTAAACAGAGTGTAGTTCACGATAATATCCTTTCCGATGCTGAGACAGTATATTGTGGAGTACCACAAAGATCGATTTTAAGACCTTTGTTGTTTCTGCTGCATTTTAACGATGCTTCAGATTGTGTTGTTAAGTGTAAAATAGTCGAGTACGCTGATGATACAGTTCTTTTCTATTCCCATCGAGATGTTAAAGTTATCGAGCAGTTTCTTAATAGAGACTTCGAGAATCTGTGCAACTGGATGGAATGAAATGAACTTGTTATAAACCTCAAAAAAGGAAAAACCGAGTTCATGCTATTTGGAACACAAGTTCGTCTAAATCGAGCCGAAAGTACTCCTATTGAAATAAGTTATCGCAGAATTTTTGTTAAAGTTACGGACACATACAAATACTTAGGGCTTCAACTAACAGGTTCGTTAAATCTTTCTAAGCACATCACGAAATCGATTAAAACCGTCAACACACGATTGAATCTCCTACGACGCGTCCGCTATTTCATCAACTCATATACAGCTGCTACGATGTATCGATCAACGATAACTCCAATATTAATGTATTGTCCACTTGTCATCGCAGCATCATTAAATAACACGCAATTACAACAAATTCGATCGTTTGAAAGCAGAGCAAAGCAGATAATTGGTAATCGCACCGAAACATCCTTTCCAAACATTGAGAGCATTCATTTTAAACGAATCGTTACTTACGTTTACAAATGTCTAACCGATGATGTTTGCGAAAATTACAAAAATTATTTCATGTGCACACGAAACAATAACCGTTTAATTCGACTTCCAGCAGCTAAGCTTGAAGTTTAAAAAAAAGGATTCTACTTCCATGGTGGTAGGTGCTTTAATAGCTTACCCAAAACGACAAGAGACGCAGACAAACTTACATCCTTTAAAAGTTTCTTAAACAATTAAGATTCTGCATACCACAAATATAAATTATTTTAAAATTTTATTTATTCTGACTATTTATTAATCAACCATATATTTGATTAACTTCTTTTAACCATTTTTACTACAGGACTCCATTGACAACAGCATGTAAATAATATCTATTTATATTACTGACGGATTATCCTGTATATAAATATTCGATAATAATAATAATATAATAATAATAATTATGGATTTACATCGCTATGCTGAAATTAACAAAAACGACCAAGCGGTTTCTAAAAATATCCATATCATTGGAATGTCATCAACCTATGCACTGTGATGTCATCATGCCCACTTTCACACATTTAAACAAGATAAAAGTCACTTCATACAAATATAGATTTAGGTTTTTAAAAATCATGTATAGTAAAGTAAAGTAAAGTGCTAGTTTAACATGGTAGGCAACAAATTGTCTTACACAATATTTCAAGAAGGGCCACGGGTCCGGTACTGGCTACTGTACTTCAAAGCCATCTCCAATGAGAATTTGTAAATTAGAACGATAATACTGTATAATCCCGAAAATAAGCATACCCGATATTAGGCGTACCTAATTCTTAACACAAAAATCATCACAAAAATAAGCCAACCCGAAAATAATCCCAGGGCTTAGTTTTAAAGGAATTTTTTTTTAACATAGTAAAATAGTAAAAATGCAATGAAAATTTAAATGAATGGAAGTAGGAAGGTGAAATCAGTGACTCTGACGACGATAAATAAAAAAATATACTTACTACTAAATTTTTAATAACATTGTAAATATTTGAATTATTTTTCCTGTTTTTGCGAGTTTTCACATCTTTAAGAATTTTTAACAGGGACAATTTAGACAAAAAATCATATTTGTGTTAGAATTTTCCATGCTATTTGTGGACTAGGCCTTATTTCCTAACTTTATGAAATCACAAGGTTGTACCAATATATTAGTAATATAATTTTTCCATCATAAAATTTAAAATTTTATTGTGTTTCTAATAATTGTTGGTCAGTAGCAAGATATTGACATTTGAAATTATTTTAAATAGAAAATATGCAGAAGTTGAGTAGTTCCAGGCCCCTTCGTAAATTAGATTAATGACCATACCTTGTTTTCAAGATATCTTTTTCTAAGTTAAATCTATACCAGAAGTCTGAATTAATGGTATTTAGTAAAATAGTTATCAAAGGGCAACGAACTCATACGGATACTACAATATTACAATAGTAATAATAAGTTATTTACGCATGAATTTTACCCCTTGGGGTGAAAATTAAGTCAACGAGAAAATATAATATTCTTTTGCAAATTAACTGCTATAAAATTTTAGGAAAATATACACCAGCCGGGTGAAAAACCCGATTAAACTCGTTAATTTTTAACAAATAGGGCTCTAAGTACAAACCCATCCTACAATCGTGGTCATAATCAGGATTGTTCAGTCAACGTATAATTTATTCTTAATATATGCCTATATACATTACCATTTCTCTTTTCAGATGACAGATATTCCGGTCCAAAGTCTATCATTTGGAAAGAAATAAAAACGACTTTACTTGATGATTTAAGCTAGATTAAAATGTGTGATATCTATGCTGAATATTTCATCCCTTTTCCCGAGTCGACAGTTATCTAACTTCAAACTTTCGGGCCCGAATCAGGGCTAAAGTGCTTGACACACTATTTAGAACAAGGTGAGGCATCACAAATAAAATTTGAAAGACTGTTTTTATCGTTTGAAAGAAAATATTTCGAAACCTTACACTGAAAAATTAAATAATCGCCCCAAAATCGGAACTTAAATACAATTTGAACAAGTCGATAAATTTCAAAAGAAATGACCAATATATTTTGACATCAAACCAAACTTGAAAATATTTACTCAATCTTTGTATTTCGGTTATGCTGGGTCCTAGTACTCAAAAAATAAATATTACTACAAGTGCCCCTCAAAGTAACCCTCTAACATCATACACAAATTTAAAAGCACTTTATGACACCATATTTGAAAAAATTAAAAAAAAAATTGTCAAAAGAAATAAATATGGATATCTAAGATCATGCAAAATTTAAAAGAAAAATTATAGCACAGTTTTCGAAAAACTTCAGAAAATGTATTTTTTAATATATTTTCTCAATTTTTGGGTCCCAGTGCTTAAAAATGAGAATATTCTACAGGTGCCTGTATGGGTCAATAGACATCCCTATCGCCGTCCAACACAATGATCCTTTTTTAAAAAAGATTTATATCGCAGTTTTCGAGAAAATTGAAAAAATTGTATATTATTATGTATTTTTTTATGTTTGGGGGCCATTACTCAAATACGATAATTGTCGATAGGTGCTCAGATGGGTCGAAAGAAGTCTCTTATGCATAATATATGCATATAATTATGGGCCTGTAAAATCATGCAAAACTTTAAAATATTAAAGCATATTATTCAGAAAAATTTAAAAATTGACATTTTTGGTGTATTTTTTGGATGTTTGCATACTCAGTACTCAAAAACGAAAATTGTTTACAGGTGCTTATATAAGTGAACCGAAGCCCTCTATGGGAATCTAACAAAATGCAAACTTTTGAAAACATTTATTGCACCGTTTTTGTGAAAAAAGAAAAATAACTTTTGGCGTATTTATTGACTTTTTAAGGGCCTAATACTCAAAAACAAGAATTTTTGAAAGATGCCTATACAAGTTTAACAACATAACTGTTTTTGAAAAAAATAAAGAAAGTCTGGAGATTTTATCGGTAACAACATTATTGAAATTTCAGAAATATTTATTGATTTTTTTATTAGAAAAGTCCGTCTCGCACGCACTCACGAACCCATGCACGCAGGAAAGTGAATATTTAGGGTATTTTTCGAACTATCGTTCGGGGAACCAATAAATTATTATTCTTTTTATATTAAACACTGTGTTGCAACTTTATGTTGTTGTTATTTGAGATCATAATAAAACATGGTTATCTAAAATATAATAAATATTTATTTAAATAAAGTTACAATAAATACTGATAGAGTCGCGGATAAATATAATACTCTCCAAACAATTGCTTATAAATCAAAAATAAAACATGTATATAATTGCAGGTATTTCAAAAGAACATTCTCAAATTTTCTCAAATAAAAAATTACAAAACATCCAAAAAAGAATAAATGGTATTCATTACCAACATATCGAGTTAGACAAACCATAGGCATTATAGTATTAACAATTAAAACATTTTAAAAAAATAACATTCTTTAATATAATTATTTACCTAAAAAATTACTACATAATGTTTCATGATAATGCAATTCTTCGAGTAATTAGTTGATCCAAAGTTTTTAAATATGCATACCATATAATGTCAACGATTTTATTTTGTAAACATGGAAACGTATATATAAAATTCCCTCATTATTCGAATCCAAGCTCATATGCAGATAATTGTCTCTTTTATGCCTCGAATTCAAGGAGAGGATGTGTTTTAGATTATAACTTTTGACTTTTGAAGTTTCAGGGGGAGGGGCTAGTAGGCAGACACTTAACCCTATAACTATACCGGGGGGCTAAATTAGCCCTTTTCAATTTATTTTCAAATTTATCTGAAACGAAAAATACAATAGAAAAATTCCTGTGGTGACTTTTCCTAAAAGTTTATGTCAGTTAAAAATGGCAACAAAACAAATTTGCAATGGCGTCAATTTTTGGCGTGACTTCAGCCTTTGCATAAATTTTGCCATACAAAACAAATTTGTTCAAAATGACCCAATCCGCAAAGAAATATAATTTTTTTTCAATCAAAAATAATTATAAAAAATAAAAAATAACATTTAAGATATTAGTTAAAAGAGTAAAAACACGATTTTTACCTATTTTTTGCACATATTGCTGACTTCATCAAAAATGCCGTCATATTTTAAATTTTTATTTTAAATACTCAATAAGTTATGTCTACAATTATGACAACAATAATTGTGTCAAAATGATTGCTGATGTCAATCATTAATTAGCCCCCCCCCATTTTTTAACTTCCAAAATCTTCCGGTATATATAGGGTTAAGCCTTAATATTCCTACAGCTATCATTGGTGCCGCCTTACAAACTTTAAATATTTACAATCGAGGGAATTATCTGTCAAAAAATAGATTTAAATCTCCTGCTGATATGCTGTCATTATGGAATTACGTCATGAGTAATGTCGGATAACTAACATTTATTGCATTTTATTTGTGATCATAGGAATCTAATGAAATGCTTTAGTAAAGGAATTGATATCATAAAGTTGGGAAATAAGTGTAGTGGTACATAATAATAATAAAATTATGACATTTTTGCTCCAATATTATGATGAATAGGTGTATATATGGCACAAAACATCGAAATGGGTTTTCAAATAGTTTTTAAGATTAAAAACATATTTCATATTTCTGTATGTATTTTTAGGACAAAATAATATGACGTTATTTTGACCAAAAATTTCAAACATTTTGACATAAATTTGACGTTATCAATATACAGCAAGGTGTTAATAAGTTATTCTACCTTAAGTAAAGCTATTCGGCCACTAGCCCCCATTCTAGGATGGGTTAAAGGCTATTAAGAAAGGAAAATATCGCCCCTCACTATCTTAACTTTAAGCCCAGTCAAAGTAGCTTTAACGTAGATAATTAATATATTAAGAGAGGAACATTACCTATTTTCCCTCATTTTATGGTTATATATATAATACCTGTTATAAGTAATTATGTATAAAGAATAGCTACATTATTTGGGAATATTGATCAATTGATGCTTTCTTAACCCTATTAATACTAGGATTTTTCTGGTGTATTACTATTATTGAAATTCATGATTGGAAAGCGCAACCCACGTACAACTTTGCAATTATGTACGAAAAAATCAGCGAAAAGGCATTTTTCATCTTTCTGGGAAATCTCTTATAAAATAGGTTATTGAATGAATATTTACGGTTTTTTGCTATAGTAATTAAGTTAAAGGTAAAAGTGTTTATACTAAATATTATTTTCCATTTTGGGGGGCACGTAGTGGTGACTTCTCACCCCTTACCTAAATTTTCAAATTTTCTTTAAAATTGGCTTGAAGGGAAAATAATTACGCCACTTTAAAAAATGGCGACACTTTCCGTAGTAATAGAGTTAAATGATATAAAATTGTCTCTTGATGTATAAACATCAGTAAGAAACGAATTATAAGAAGCTTTTAAACTAGTTATTTCAAAATTTCGAATTATAAATAGTTATAATACCTGATATAAACTGTTGCTAATTTAGAAAAAGTATCTGTTGGATTTCACATAATCACTAAGCATGCTAGCATCAATAGAACTATTATAGTAGCATCATTTGTAAAGCGATCAATATCATTATTGGTGGTGATAGTATTTGTAGCAGTGGTACTCATACAATGTTGCTCGAACATATCTCGCTTCATAAAAATCACTAAAAATATTTTTAACAATTATTAACAATCAAACTTTGCGGAAAAAACATATCTAAGAACCGCTTGATCGAGGGGGTGCAGTTCCACAACTTTGAAGGTAAGATCAAAATTTGCCCCTAAATTCTTTTTTTACTTAATAAAATTCTTAAATACTAGCTTTGTTCACATATTCAAAAGCATTTTTAAAAATTTCAATTTGTTCGTGAAAAATTCATTTTCTTTTCAAAATAATACGGTACTACACTCGATGCATCCCCCATTAAAGTCGAGAAACATCTTTATAGATTTTCTAGGCATTATAACAGGAATTATTTTATATTTTGATTACGTTAAGGTGGCCCTAGACCCTTCCTTAAAAGAAACGTTGAAATTTGGATTAAATCACATAAAATAATAAAAAATAATACTATTTTATAGAAATTAACATAATATGTTAGGTAATAATAGTAGTTAACGTTTTTCTATTTTTTCTGAATTTTTGCCCCCCGTTGCTAGGGGTAATGACCCTTAGTAACGGGACCAATAAAACCGGTTGCAGCATTTTTTCCAGTTTTTGCCCATTTTACTTGAAACTTTCAGGGATGACTTGTATTGAGTAGACGTGTGATTTAACGTGAGGATTTTTTCCTCTTGGCAACGGTTGCCATGGTAACCAAGAATTGCACAATTCGTGGTTACTATTGCAACCGTTGTCAATGAAAAATAAAAAATCAAATCTCAAAACACACTTTTTACCAACGTTAAAACGGGCATAACTTGTGAACCGTTTAAAATTTTTCGAACAAATAAAAAGATTCTATGATAATTTTTCATGCTCTTTCATATGAACCCGACTTGATTTTACAGTGTGCAATCCCTTTAAGGGAGGGTCTAGGGCCACCTTAAATCAGTAAAAAAGGTGCAGATAGAAAATAGTTTGGGCTGAAATGTAATTCTGTTTATTAGGATTTAAAAATCTTTTTTGCCACTTTTTTAAAATTCGGTAAATATGTTTATTGGGAATTAGCCAAAAATCACAAAAATCATTTTATTTTACGTTAAATACAATCATGATTTTCGGGAGGTATAAAGTAACTAATAACACTGAACTAAAATCTAAAATACGCAAAAATCACGTTACTGTTGTGTATTTTACAGACCAGACATGGACGCGTTTAATACACCGTAATATTTTTCTCAATTTTTAATAGTCACAGTTTACTAAAATGCTGATATGTAGTTAAATAGTCAAAAGTTAAATAGTCAAAAAAAAATATGGTGTTTTTTATTTTTATTTTCTTTGTAATTTGGGCAAGATATGGGCAAAAAGGACTCTTTTACTGAACAGGTCTATATATTGATTTCTAAACGAAATAAATGTTATATTTTGTGTTTGGGATAATCTAAGATAGTTAAATCAGTGAAAAATCAAACCACTTATATGCATTATTAGGGCACATACAGACCTCCAAAAACTCCCTATTTTCAAACTCACGGTAGCTAGTCAAAAAAGCTAATATCAATTTATGAGAAACAAATAACTTGAGAGAATTAATTTCAAACATGAAAATCACCATAATGGGCAGAAAATGATCCAAATAACAGATTTTGTCAATAATTTTTGATATCAGTCTATTAAATATGAGTAAAGTTTGGCTTAACCCTACATCGGTTGGGCGATTTTGAAGTTTAATAAGTCGGGGGGCCGATTCGGCCCCCCTCCATAAAATTTGTATTTGTTGATAGAATTCGATAAAACTTGGTAGGAAGTATCTT
>JAUOBW010254098.1:0-11310 GCA_032360285.1 Lepidozona retiporosa | reverse complement strand
AAAAAGTTTTTCGACCTGTCTAAGCTTGTGTACATTAATAAAGGCCCAAAATCATAAATGCTAATAATTGTCAAATATCAAGGGGGTCCACGCTAGTTCAGCTTGTTCTTATTGTTATCATTAATTTCAACGATGTTCGTTATTTATTTTAACTAACCTCTGTTGGGAATTCTTGGAGTTGAAGTGGTTCAGGTTGCCCTATTTAGAAAAACTGTATTGGTTGATGGAATTCGATAAACTGGTTAGGAAGTATTTTTAACTATTTCCAAATTTTTACAAAAAAACATTAAAAAATTGAACGCCACGAGTATTCTAAAATTGACAACCACGTTAAACAGGACTATGGACGATTGCACGTAATTGTTCGTTTTATCGAAGACAAAGTTGACAGTTAGAAATAGTTTGCATCTCTGAATTTCGCCCAGCATGTCCGCCTATTACAGAATATTTTTCCAGGATTGTCTGATAAATTTATCTTTTCGATTTTTAAGCCTGTTTAGAATGTTATATTCCGAATTTCTGAATTTTACGGGAGAAATTGCGACAGAACATTTTTAAATAATTCGGTAATATTAGTAATTTTTATTTTTATGGACGTTTTTGTTGAAAACTCTTCTATTAAATATGTGCATCGCTAAATACTATTATTATATTACTATTATATTAACACTATTATATTAAACCTTTTGATTGATTTGGTTCCATTAGTTACTAAGTGTTGTGCTTGTTTGTAGATTTTGTAGGCTATACTTAACAATTTTGTATTATTTTAGCCGAAGTAACATTCAAAAAGCGTGTAGAAATTAATCGAAATAATTTAAAGAAACAACTCGTTGAATTATTTAAGGACGAGGAGATAATGAATTACACAATTAGTTTTTCCCTCACAGATTATAATGGTATAAGCGAGGAGGGCCTTGGCAATGGTGTCACTAGGGATGTTTTGTGTCAATTTTTCAAAGAGTTTGGGAACTCCCACATGCTTGGTTGCCGAGAAAAGGTTCCGGTGGTGAGGCATGATATGTCTCGTGCGGAATGGATTTCAGTCGGGAGAATATTGGCATATGCTTCTCGATTTGGTTACTGGCCACTATCGATATCTGAAGCGTTTATGATATCAGTACTATTCGGGGAAGAATGTCTCACAAGTGAGACATTGCAAAATTCACTAAAACAGTATATCTCAATGGAGGAGCGAGCCACCGTAGAAGAAATGATTGTTGAGTTTGACAAAGACAATGAATGTTTATTGGACTTTTGTTCTGTCTATGGATGCAAATTTCTTCCAAAAAGCCGCGAGGAATTTATAACGCTTCTAAATGAACTTGCTCATCAGGAGCTTGTTCAAAGGCCAAGATATATGGCAAATATATTCTGCGATATATTCAAAATATATCCTCTTGTTGGTTTTAAGACAGCCGAAGAAGTCAAGACCTACTATAAGCATAAGAAGCCTTTATGTAGAAAAATAGCGAAATTGGTTAATACAACTTCTACGACGCTTAATTCAAATCAGCAGAATGTTCTGTCCTACCTATTGCGCTTCATCCGTTCATTAGATTCAAGTACGTTATCCCTATTTTTAAGGTTTGTCACCGGAGGAGATCTACCGCCAGACGAGATTATCCTCAACTTTCAGGACCAAACGAACATGTCACGCGCCCCAAGAGCTAGAACTTGTGGATCGATTTTGGAAATGTCAGAAGATTACGCCTGCTACAACGACTTGCAGGATGAATTCCTAAATATATTACAAAACAGGGAAACATTTAAATTTAGTTTTGGTTAATTTTTTCATTACATTTTGCTCATAGACTCCAAAATACTTTAAATAAAATAATTAACTCTCTATACAGTATACCAACTTAGAAATCTAATTTGATTTTTAAAATTAAGACTCGATCTAAATTTTACCTAATATAACTCTCTAAAAGAGAAATAAATTAACTACACATAAACCCGTGAAATCATTTGGCTTGAAATGGAAAAACTTTCAAAGGTGGGGAAAATATCCCCTACACGAACTAATAAGGTTAATATATCTCCCGACAGTAAATCACCATTAGTCTTTTTATGTTCTTTACAATGAACTTTGATCTAGTATCTTCTTGTTCATTTTGGAAATTTTAAATTTATTTTAAAACAAAATGCCTATTCAAACTGTAGTGATGTCAGCTACTTTAGATCTGTATTTGTTACTCTGCATAATAATTAACATAAAAGTATCATAACATTTAAACCAAGTTTACATTTTTTCTGATAGGGCATGCCTTTTTTAATTAATTCATTAGAATATAAATTAAAATAATAATTTATTATCTAATAAATTAGCATATATAATGACCTATTATTGAGATCATTGAAGCTATATTAAATAATTATTTAAACATTCAAAATAAATGTTCCTCTAAAATTATGCATAAAATAATTGTTTCTATTGTTGACCTTAGTGACATCATTTTCACAATGAGGGTGAATTTCTATCAAATAGAAAACACCACATAAACAAGAGTCGAAGGAAGTAATATTTAAATTATCTAAGCATATATACTTCCACCACGTCCACAGCCTACCACCTTTATAGTGACATCGTTTATATAGCTTTTTATTTGTCTAATTATCCTCAGGAGAGTTTCTAATTTGTCCCAAAGGTATTTAATGCAATTAATATATTAAACTGATATATGTTTTCTATTTGTCAGAAATACTGTATGCTATATAAACACTCTTAGGAAAATGGAGGTTTTGTTTGACACCAGAGCTTGGCAAAATAAAATTTTGTTTGAGATTTATTTGCATTCCCTCACTCTCCCCATTATTATATTTTTTTTCAAAACCGAACTAATTTCCTTGGTCCTTTAGATGTCTGTGTTTACGAGCAGTTAATAGACAAATCTTATAGTGTAATCCTTAAACTAACAGAATTTTGGTTTAATCTGTCACCGCCACTAATTCTAAATTCAATTCCCTGTGGATTTCCTAGCAACAATATAAAAACAGTTTAGTCCAGTCTCTTAGAGTACTAGCAATAAGGCTAATTTCGATTTCCATGGTGATTTTGAATGTAGATACACTCTTTTTTGTAAGCAACTGGTTTATAAGCAATCACTAGTGGGCTGCTAAAAAATTAAGCAATTCTCAATATAGGGGTCAATATCATAAGAAACTTCTCTTTTTTTATAAGCATAACACTTATAAGCTTATTTAAGCTCAAAAATCCCCAAAAATAAGCATATTGCTATGCATAACCCTAAGCTGAGATTTTTTTTTTAACAAAAACGGTCCATTCGGGACCCACCCCTATCCGAATTTACAAGAAGAAGCGAAACGCAATGGAATATGAGTGCGCAACATACATGGGGGCCCCATTTTTGAATTTTTCAAAAAAATTAGCCTGGAATGAAACTATGCGGAAGTCCTTTCTAAGCATACAGATAAGCATAATTTAGGCTCAAATTGAAAAATTGTTAAGCATATCGAGCTTATGTGACAATTTACCGTATGCTTATAAAGAAAAAAGAGTGTATAGCAAAATCCGTAAAATAGTTAAGTCACAACAATATTTGTAAATTCATTTATGGCTTATATCTCAGTGTCACATAATATTTTCTTAAAGGGATTGAACACTCTAAAAATAAGTTTATCTCATATTATGTCATATCAAAGAGCTTAAAAAATTAGAATTTTTTAATTTTTTCAAAAAATTTCAAACAACCTTCAAATGGACATAACTTGAGAACCGTTCGAAATTTTTCGAAAAAATAAAAAGATTCTATTGTATTTTTTTATGAATGCTCTTCGTATGAACCCAACTTGATTTTACAGTGTTCGCTCCCTTTAGACTGTCTCTCATATGTACCACTTTAATAAATAGTCATTCCCAAACTATCATAATTTTAACACATTATCTAAGGAACTTTGAGTACTGAATTTGCCAGCTTCATAACCAACTTTGAGTACTGAGGCATAGCCTTTTAGTTGCTTGAAAAAAGAGTGTATATATAGCTCCTTCTTACAATTTTTATATTTTGTTTTTATTACTATATTTTTCATTATACATATATGTATTTTTCTTTACGTTTATATTATTTTGCCTTGTCTTCATTTTACATGCAAGTTTTTTATAACGATGTAATATTTAATTTAGTTAACCCTACTCTTAAATACTTTCCACCGTCTAAAAATATAACATGAAATTTTACAAATTCATTAAAAATATGTATTTTCTTTCATTTTAAACGTATTCCGTATGTTATTCATTGAAATATTTATTTATTTATCATTTCTTAGCTAAAATTCATTCGAAATTTTAATCGTTTACACACCAATAGCATTTTTTTATAAGCGGGGGACTCTTTTAAGCTCCTCCAATAAGCGCCCTAAAATCCCGGTCGCTTATTAGAGCTTTAAGTACTCTGTACTATAACTTGAAGTCACATAAATTTGGGTTTCCCCTCAAACTTCTTTACATTTAGGGTTTTGAGAGTATTTTATATTTTTAGATATTGTTTTATTAACTGACATATTCTTATTTATTGTAAATATTTGTCATCACATTTTATTAATATATAAAAAACGAAAAAAAAAGAAAGTTGCATTCATTTTTTCTATCTGGCTTATACCTAATGGAAGTTTATTATCATGTTCGGTTGTTATTTGTAGTGATATCTTTTTTGAAAGTTATTTGTGGTAAACCTTTAATAAATGTCCCTCTTATGTGCTGTTTCTAAGTCTCAGTAAAAAGGGCAAACTGCTGTGGTTATAATAGTTTATAAAATTATATTATCGCACTTTTACTTTATTGATATGTAGGAAAGTTTTTTAAAATTATATCTAGGCGAACATATTTTCGTTTAGCTATATATTCAGCAATTTGCCAAATATACAGAAAAGATATTGGAGTGCTGGATTGGCACTACTGCTCCAAGTCCATTTTTAAAACCCCATTAGTTGACGATTAAGTAGCCTATGTTACAAGCGAGGAACCAAATTATTTTTTAGGGGGGAGGTAGCTATTTAGGGGGAGTGAATTACTCAGGGGGGTCCCGGGGTAGGTGTCCACTATGAGTAGTAGTAGTAGTAGTAGTAATTCTTTATTTCTAATTGGATTCAAATTTACAAAAAATCTAGTTATAAAAACTAATTAAATCCAATATAACAATTAAAAAACAAACCAACAAAAATAAATGTTAAAAACAATATATACAAAATAAAGTTAAATTTATTTCACATTGGTAATTATGATCCATGATCCAAAGACCCTTTATCCAAAGATCCACGACCCCTGATCCAAGGATCCATGATCCAAAGACCTTTTATCCAAAGATCCGCGACTCCTTAAACTTTGTATAAAATTATATATAAAATAATAAATAAAAACGAAAGAAAAATATTTTCTGCAAGTGCCTTGTCAATTAAATACTGCTTTATTCCTTTTTTCAAGGTATCTAAATCAGAGCAATTACGAATGTTTCTTGGAGGATTGTTAAATACCTGCTTGGCATCCGATTCAAAAGTTGAACTTGGGCCATCGCACTCGATAACTTTTCCAGTATGTTCTCCTCATTGTTTCCTATTAAAAATGTCTATGGTATTTCTTTTTTTCTGGAAAGTTTTGATATGGCACCAGGGAAAGTCAAATCACTTGTTTTCCCCCGGTTGTCATTCGATCAAAATAAAAAGCCAGTGGGCAATTTCGAACTTTTTTTTTGGCACCCGAGCCCCAAAAATATGTAAATCGCTACGAGAAATCAAACTCAACAACATTTTGACCTACAGTCCCGGACAAAATATATTGGCATATTCGAATATTTTGAGAATAAATCGAACGTCACGTCACCGTTGACATTTAGAAATAGTTTGCGCGTCTGAATCTCAGCCAGAATATCCGCTTGTTGCATAATATTCTTTCCAGGATTGTAGGGGATAAACTTTTGATAGCTTTTAATAATAAAATAAAATGGCACTTGCTGCAATTTTAAAATTCCTTTAAATTTGGATCAAAATTACAGAATAACGGCAATCTCGTATCCAGGGCTTCTTTAACGCTCTTTTTTTATGATCGCGGTATTTATAAGCCAAGCCGATGAGAAAAAGTATAAGAAGCTCGAGGATAACTCCAGAAGTTAAATTCAAAGATTCGAGTTTTATAAACTATGTACGGCCAAATTTCAGCTCATTTAATGCATGTAGCTAGCGTTTATTTCTCGCAACGATTTTTAACAAGTAATTTTACGAAATAAAAGCCTCCCAAAGTTAGGAATTGACTTTTCGCATGAATTCGTGTATTATTATACCACCTTAACCTTACATAGGTTGGGCTTTTTTGAAGTTAGAATGGTTGGGGGGCGATTCGGTTCCCCTTCATAAAATCTGTAATTTTTGATGAAATTTGATAACATTTGGTAGAAAGTATCTCTGACCTATGTTCTAACCTTTGACAAAAGAATTTCACCTTCAACGTCCGAAATTTTTATAACGTCAGCATTTTTTATCCAAAAATCAGTAAAATGGCGATAAAATTACCATTTTAAAGTCAAATTTGCTTAAATTGTAGTTAAAGGAGGGAAATGATATACAGAACCTATCTGCAACATAATTCCATAATTTGGGCACTAATATTTGATGACGTCACAGTTATGAGGTGCCTTATCTAAACGAATTATTACTTTTCGACTTAAATGACGTCATATTGGTTAAAAACCGCCAAAATAGTGTCTACAACGTTAAAAACTATTTTTAGCATTAAAACCCCATTAAGGAATGTTTCCGGCTCATTTTTGGGTTCGAAAAATATGACGTCATTTTTTCGATATTTTGACGTCATATTAGCATAAAATGACGTTTTGTCGGATAATTTTGAGGTAACAGTAATTACGAATTATTTCTAAGGCAACTTTTTTTTCGCATTTTTCACAAAATTTCAAAAAAAAAAAAAAGTGGCGGAAATTGTTACAGTAAAGACAAATTTAATTGAAATGATATTAGTTATGTATCTGCTAACAGAAAAACATCAAAGATATTTACATAAATTTGCTTGCCTTGAAAATATCGCCTTTTTTATATATGCGGTTTTTGGTTTACAAATTTTAACGGATTGGATATAATGAAAACAGTAAAGTATATATTTTTAGAAAGACTAATTCTTATCCTTTTCATATATAGATAGATATATGATATAAAACGTTTGTGGGAAGACAGGAAAGGGTGATATATATGGTAAGTATAAATGACGCACATGTGCGTCATACGGAAATACGGATTCTAAGGGTTAAAGGGAGTGAATACTGTAAAAACAAGTTGGGTTCATATGAAAGAGCATGATAACTCATTATATAGAATCTTTTTTATATTTGAAAAATACAAAGGGAAGCAACAATCGTAAAAAAAATCCGAATTATTTTCTCGGATTTTAGTAGAAAGCTTCATAATTCGTCTTTCTAAAATAGACGTAGTTCATTCATCAATGTGTGTGTTTATTCTGCGGCTCTATGCAGCTACGGAAACGGAATATCGTGAGTGTATAAAATAAACTGATAAGGGATTGGTTTGATATAATCTAAGTGAGCATTTTTAACATTATTATTTCGTTTACTCTTTATAAATTATTAAAATACAATAATTGTAGAAATTTATATATAGATATTAATTAAAATAGTGATTTCCGCGTATAGGGTATTTATTGAACAACTTACAATTTTCGCATATTTAATAAGTACTCGTGAAAATTAGTTCAATGAAATGTTTCCAAGGTAATAAAACTTTTACCAATGGTCCCAATAAAATAATATTAGTATTCTAAGTTTTGATTCATGTACCTTAACGAGATTAATTTTCACGGATATTAAATTTTGCGGAGATAATTTTTTGCGGATTTTCAGATCCGCGAAAATAAAACTCCTCGAAATTTTGTCATCCGCGAAAACTTTAGTAAAAGGTTTAAAAATATACGCGGTTCAATTCTTTCCGGTATCCCCGCCCATACGTCGGGCATATGGGAGATTGCCGCGGCATTAAATTGAAAGAGTAGATATTAATTTGTATAAAAATAGCATTTAAATTACAAACATGGCCTTGATAAAATAAAAGGCCTTGATAAAATAAAATGTATATATTGGGAAAATAGGAAACTTTTGCTGACCCCACCATCGCGTGCCAACGGGGAAAATTTGACGGGTAGAATCCCCACAAATTGTGATCCGCGAAAATAAAACTCCGCAAAATTTTTGAAATTCGGTCATCCGCGAAAATAAAACTCCGCAAAATATCGCAATTTTGACATCCGCAAAAATAAAACTCCGCAAAAATTAATCTCCGCGAAAATTAATCTCGTTATTTAAGGTAGATCAAGAAAAGGTGTGTTTTATAAAGAGGCAAAGAAATAATGAACAGTGTTTTTTACTTCGTCGAAAAATCTTGAACGATTCTCAAGATATTTATGTTTGAATATAAGCTAAATGTGAACAAGGCTTTATTTCCGAAATTTATGACATCACAAGGTTGTATCAATATATTATAGTCATTTCCTCCATAACATTTAAATTCTATTACGTTTCTAATAATTTTTGATCAGTAGCAAGATGTCGACATTTGAAATTATGTTAAATAAAACAATCAGTAAAATATGCAGAATATGAGTAGTTCCTGCCTCTTTTTAAATTTAGATTAATGGCGATATCTTGTTTTCTAGATATCGTTTTCAGTGAAATATGGAACAGAAGTGCGTATTAATTAATATAACAACATTTTGTTTTAAATTTGAGATATGGCCAGTTATTTAAATTCATGAAGGGCTACCCACATTCTGCATATTTTTTAATTTTAAATTTATAATTTCAAATGCCAATATCTTGCTACTGACCAAAAATTAGTGGAAACCGAATAAAATTTAAAAAGTTATGGAGGAAAATGAAATTACTAAAATATTGGAACAACCTTGTGATGTCATAAATTTCGAAAACAAGGCCTTGTTCACATTTAACAACATACTCAAACACAAATATCTTGAGAATCGTTCAAGATTTTTCGACAACATAAAAGCATTGTTAACATTATTTCTTTGCCTCTATATATGAGATAAACTTGTAAAAATAGTTTGATTAATGTTGTGTATAATTATAGAAACACATTGTTTATAAGAACCTGATTGTACTTTGGAATAAATCAATACCATGATTTGGGCTAAAATCCAAAGGATTGACATTGTTCTGTAACTCTGTTAAATCTTCTTCTGAAAGAAATTCCGGTATATCACTATTAACAATGTCTCGATATTTATCTGAGCGAAGGTGTCCATAATCTAAATCAGGCATTTCTTCTTCTGCGTCGTCAACAAAGAACATACCTTGAATCCAAAGTTGTTGTGGTGTTTTATTTTGTTCACTTGATAAAGGATGCTTATTCCAAGAAGATGAAAATTTCATTAGCGCTAGGTTAATTCTAGGGAGAAATATGTAATACAATGCCCACATGTGTTTAGGATCTTCTATATCGAGTATACCAACTTCTTCTAGATAATTAAATAAATCATAGAAGTACCCAGTGCAACCATAAAATACATCTCTCCAAAGTCTCTCTATGCGTTAATTATGAACACTTGTCCCTCCAATATAACTTCCTCTATTTGGACCTCTTAGTATATGTGTTAGCATATACCTAGAAAATGAATATCGAAGATTAAATAAAAGAAAATATACTCTCTTCCAAATATTTTATTATATCAAATTCTAACAAGTAGACCTGTTGTGGACCCCTGGTTGATTGAGATTTGAGAAAATAACAAAGATGTGATTTCGGGCCAAAAATGTCCTGTCGAGGACCCATGCCACCCTGAAGGAGAGCCTGAAATGGGCCGCCAGATGTATGAAAAAAACTTCTTTAATGTTTGTTAAGCTTCACTGAAAGTTTAAACCAAATTGATAGATCGGGTTTGGAGAAAATGGCCAAAACATGATTTTCAAGCCCGAAAATGACCCGTTTAGGACCATGCCACCCCGAAGGAGAGCCTGGAATGGGCCGCCACATGTATGTATTAGTGATGTAGAATTTGTCGATGGATGATGTTTAAGTCCCAATATCGTGTTCACCATTTCATACGCTAACTTTTCATTTCCAGGTTCTAATAGATGAAGGTTATCTCGATAGTAAAGTTGCCTGTTCAAATATCCATCTCGCTTTGTCCAGCCCGAACCATGACATATATAATGAAAACCAGAAATTTTGCATTTTGTTTTTAGTATAGAATTGGTTTCTATGATATTCTTCCTATATGCCGTTGCATTAAGGTCCCGGGGAAGTAAACTTGAAACAATAACTTTTACATTCGGATAGCGCAAATTAATTGTTTCTCCAATTGAAATGATACCATTGGCAATATCCAATGGTTTATTACGACCAAGATTGTTTGTGCCGCAATGAACAATAACAAATTTAACATTGGGGTTAAACACCAGATTTTGGGTTCGCCATAGTACATGCTGTGTTTTATCCCCTTTTATTCCAAGGTTTATAGCTTTGATGGGGTTAAATATTTTCCGTACACGTGGGTAACGAGCTAGACCACAAACAATAGAGTCACCAAGGACAGCTACATTATACGTAGTATTTTTCAATAGAGAGACATGTTCGTTATGTTTGTCTAACCAGCCAAATACGTTTTTCCGACACAAAGATGACGTTGCCATACCAAGACAAGTGATTTAAAAGCAATTTATATTTATTAATAAAATTATTAAATAAATTTTAATTAAACATTTTGTGTAGTTGATATTGAATTATATTGTAATAAGAAGGTTATATAATAAAGAGATTAAGTAATATTATGGGTGTTCATATATCTTCACAGTTCTGTAATATAATTTCGTAGTTAGAAAACCAAAGTTACTAAAATTCCACCATAAATACTTTCACCAACAGTTAGAAATTAACTGAGCCACTTCTATGTAAGTTCCACAATATAATTAACCAAAAATTTCAGTTAAAACCAACAAGTCAAGCCTTTTTTAAATCTGTTTAAAAATATTCAAAAATTTATGATCTAAGAGATGTTTACTGTTTGAATATTTTTTTTAAAAACTACACGTTGATATGTTATATGGCAACGTGTAAACTGATATGTTATCTGACAACGTGTAACTAATATGTTATCTGACAACGTGTAACTGATATGTTATCTGTCAACGTGTAACTGATATGTTATCGGAAAACGTGTAACTGATATGTTATCTGACAACGTGTAACTGATATGTTATCTGACAACGTGTAACTGATATGTTATCTGACAACGTGTAACTGATATGTTATCTGACAACG
>JAUOBW010253987.1:0-11312 GCA_032360285.1 Lepidozona retiporosa | reverse complement strand
TTACCCTGTGGGTAATAGCATAAACTGTGTATCTTTTTAAAGCAATGGATGAAGGAACGTTGATACTTGCCTTCAATGTTATCAATTTTTCTACACGGGGGATACCCGATATCCTCAATAACAAGTCGCTTTCTAATACAAACATGAGTCTTGCTAACACGAATCCCTTCTATATCCATGAAAATATGGTAATGCTCTTCCATTTTAAGTTGGATATTATGTCTCGTTCAATTTTAAGGTTTAATTCTTCGGTGGATGTCCTGGGGCGGGGAAAAAAAATTTGGTGAATGTCCAGGGGCCGGGAAAATTTTTTTGGTGAATGTCTGGTGGCTGGGAACAAATTATTAGTGAACTTTTTATGAAACTGATTAAAAAAGCCAAAATATAGGCATTTTTATGCGTTTTTAGCAGTTTTTTAGCGGAAATTTGAGGGGCCGGGAACAAAATGTTGTGGTGAATGTCCAGGGGTTTATTTTCGTCTGGTGAATGTCCTGGGGCCGGGGAAAAAATCTGGTGAATGTCCGGGGGCTAGGAAAAAAATTTAGGTGAATGCACGCGGGTTGTCTGGGGGGATGGTAAACCTTAAAATTGAACCAGACATTATCTATGAAGACGCATATGTATTTTTAAAAAAGTATTTTTATTCATCATAAGACAATTATAATTAATTTTGATGTTATGACAACATAGTGTGGGTAGGCAATTGATTACTTAGTTAAGATTTTAATTAACTCATTCAATGACTCATAAGGGCATGTCTGTTAATAAAAACAAAAAGTTAAAAAGATAAAATTATATTATCATTATATTTAAAATCATAAATTTAGCCATATACTAAAAACATTTAAGTGCGTTGCTATTGTTTAATTCCAGTTTTCCCTACCACTGGATCGGAAAAAGGGTCTAGATCCCAGGCAGGGGGTTCCGTTAAGTATTTGGGTTGATTGATTGATCGAAGTTCAGGTAGATTAATGACTATGGAAGTGACATATGTATTTGCCCATTCTCGGAAAGGGGCCTTAAACACATTCTCGGAAAACACATGCTCGGAAAGGGGGCCATAAAAGTGTTAAACACGAGAATTTCTACTTATTTTCGCTCTAAGTAGGTAAGGAAAATAAGAAAATAAATTATGTATAAAATTATTTCGTTTAATTTAATATTATAAAGCTAGCCATAAATTAATGACATTTTGTAAGTTTATCCATCCAAGGTTTATTATTGAAAAGTTCATTTTTAGTAATGAAAACTTCTTTAACTTCTTTTTGAAGAAAACTTAGATTAGAGCAATATTCATTGGTAAATGTTTCATCAACTTTGTAAAATAGTTTCATGAATTTGAACTCGATCTGACTTTCGGCATCAATTGAAATACAAGTATGTTGACGTTGTGATGGGTGATCAATTTCACATCCGTTACAATCCTCCTCTAGCGTTCCACGTATAGTTTCAACCATAAGTTTCGAATATACCCCTAGCATTTCCGTTAAGTATTTGCGTTGAATTATTGATCTAAGTTCAGGTTCATCAATGACTTGGGAATTGACATCTTTATAATCTTTCTTAGTTGTGGTATCCATAGGTAAATATATTTCTTCCAGAAATTGTTCAATAGAAATATCCATAATTTTGATAAAAAAAATTGATTATATCTTTTTCAAATTATTTTTCCTATAGTAACATAATTTAGTCACTTTTTAAAAGCACATTTGTAACTATGTGATTAAAGAATGATATTGTTTAAGCTTAACGAGGTATTAGACTATTGTTTTTGCTGCCCGTTCTATTGTTTTGCTGCCCCATTGCTGCCCCTGCTGCCCTAGTCCTAGAAGTGCCCCGTTCTATTGTTTTGCTGCCCCGTTGTTGTCCCTGCTGCCCTAGTCCTAGAAGCATTTCTGTTAAATATTTACGTTGATTGATTGATCGAAATTCGGGTTCATCAATGATTTTAGGATTTATATCTGTATAAACATTCTCAGTATCGATTTCCATGGGAATTTCCATATTTTTGATAAATTTTTTGATACATATACTGATTCCTAAAATTTTCTCATAAAATTTGAATTTATAGTTTTTAAAACTTTGTTGCTATAGTAATTTTATTAAATTTGTAGTTATATAAATGTTATGATGTTATACGTTATTGAATTTAATCCCCCTTAACGACCTCGTTAAGCTAATCTTTCTATTGTTTTTTGCACCCCCTGCACCCCTATTGTTTGAGAAACCGCCATTTCATACTACTGTTATGAACATGAAATAAATTTTATTAAGAAGACAAAGGATTGAATATTTAGCATGCAAAGTATTATTATGAATATATATGCCAATAAAAAGTTAAGTCTTAATTTGGTCAATTTTAGGGTAAAATTTCCAAAATTGCTCTACCGGGCAACGAAAGCGGGCTCGCGGGGTCAAAATTAACCGGACAACAAAAAACAATTTTTGGAGATACACCGCCTTAAAATTTTACTAAAAGTCAGAAAAATTAGACCAGTCCGGTTAAAGGTTAGCTGACACGGTTAAAAATTTAGGAGAGTTCCCCCTCCCCCCACGGTACTTACTGGTGGGGTCAAGCAGAGAAATAAAATTAAAATATAATATTTGTGAAAATTTTACCAGGGAAATGCAGAATTTGCCTGGAATTTATAAATAACAATCATCAGTTTATTTATAGGATAACGCGTGGTTTAATTAGTCCTGGGAATATTATTAAGAGTTATAAAGGTGAATTAAAAAAAACTTCATTAAAAAAATATCAAACAAGTAATAATTAAACATGGTACTCTTTTTTTATATATATAACAACGTCTAACTTCCCATTGACACTGGATTTGCATATTTTATTTAGAGATTGTTAAATGCTCTTATTTACGTTCTTAACAAAAATCCCTAAATTATGAAATAAATTCCTGGATAATCGGAAAGAAAAATGCTAGCATGTGTGTTTTTGCATTTTGGGCTAATCCTGAGATTTATATGAGCCTCAAAAGTTATTTACGTTTATTTTTTGGAAAAATTTATTTAAATTTTAAAACCAATAACATCAGTATAAACATTAATATATCTATATAGAACACTTAATAAACCGTTTTTTTTTTAGTACAGGTTTTCGTGTTTTTGAATTATTTTACTTAGAAAATGAGGGAATTGATGCTTTGGCCTAAAAACACAATTTTCCTAATTATTCAGAACATGTTACATAAACAAAGACTTTTAGGAAAAACTATTTAATTAAGTTTAATATATAGAAATGCTATTGATTTAAATTTAAACAATAGTGACCACATATAAATTCATAACTGCTTAAGGCGTATCTAGACAGGTATAACAGGTCTAATCGAACCTGTTGAAAATCCAGTCTATTATAAATTTTCCCTAGTCGTCCTTAGTTTTAGCACTGAACGGTGATTTTATCTTAATACATTTTTCTTTTGTTACGCGCTCGTATGTAGTATATGTCATCCAAATAATTTGTGTCAAGCTCTGAAACAGGTTTCTCAACAGCTTTAAAAACCTACCGTAAATAGTAACCCTTTCGGTACTATATCAAAATAGGAAGAAATCTTAAAATCTCAGAAAGTTAGGAATCTTTACCGTACACATAACAAATAATTTAGAAAGTGTTGATAAGTGCCGGCCTACCTAATTACTAGAGTCATATAATCGGTGTACAAAGAGGTTGGTGAAGAAGTCGAAATCATTTATTTTAAGAAAGTTGAAAAAATCAGTGAAACGGGAAACAATTTTGTTTCTGGTTATAGCAATGGAATTTCTATATAAATATGATTGGATTTTTAATATATGAAAGCATACAAGAAAACTGAGTAAATGATTCAATTTGCAAACATTACGATAAAGAAATAAGATTGATTTAAAAGAAATATAAATAATTTCCCAAAATACAGTTATAATGTAAAAAGCAAACACGTTCCCACTAGACCATTAAGAATGTTAGTTGCAATGAACATTTTTATTAAATATTTACAAATAAAGCTTTAAAGAATTTATATTAACTTTAGCCGAAGTATTCTATATTCATACAATATATTGGATTTATTCATCAGAACCATCTCCCTTGAGCGTCGCACATTTTTTACAAACTCATTTTTAATTTCATATAATTTAGTGTTTGAATGTGACATTTATAGCATTTAAAACTGCTAAAATTGTACAAATCATTTAAATTTTCCACCACGAATTTTATTTTTTGAAAATAAAACCAGTGTATAGGAGCAGCTATATATTATCACGCATTCCCCAACGACATATATTTTACCCCCTCATCATTTAGTTTTTGTCAGAACATCCTCATAATTAATACTATTTAATGTGATCAGAAAGATGAACTATTTTTGGATGAATTTAACCTTTCCAATGGTATATGATATGTCATCATACTTCGTACTCTTTCTAGGTTATCCCTTATTTTGAAGCAATTCTACAGGACTAACATTATTTATGTACTTTTCATGTTTACTTGGAACAGTTAAACATATATTCTAATATATGAATGTATGAAACATAGGCAAGAATAGCAAGGGGTCAAATTTAAATAATATACTCACATATGGTTAGATCGTAGACAAGTGCGTTCTCTTCATTGATTATATACAACATGCCCGTTTCATTGTTCAGTACTCTCTTAATACATTTCGCAATTTGTAGTTGCAATACAGCAGAAGCAATTCCATGCGTGTTTGCTAAACTCAACTGGGCCAAGGTATCGAACATCTTTTGGAGTGGTTTACACTGTAAAAATTGTACTAACAAATGCGTTGTTATGTTACTTAAGAAATGCGTAATCGTTGTAATATTCTCTAATGTCGGTCTCCGTAATAAATAATCACATAGCTCTAAATTAACTTTTGAACCTATAATCATACTTTTATTCGCTAAATTTTTGGTTTTAAATTTACTTGCATAGTCTTGTAATCTCATCCATGATGGAGACGGACGTATAGCATCTACGCTATTATGGTGCATATGAAGTGTGTTATTTTGTAGCAGGGTCGATACATTACTCTTAAGTGAAATATCATTGTGACATTCCTCGTCATTTTCTTCTGTCAATGTGTTTTCATGTTTGTTATCCAATGGTTCGCCTCCAAGAATAATTTTTTTGCATGCATGCTCATCAGATGTCTGTGTAGATTTGTGATATGAGTTAAATTTTTCAACGCATCTGTTTAAGTCTTTCGTTTCACTCAACTCATTTGATTCGCTCAAAACGTCTAAGTCAAGTACATTACCAATCAATTCGATATCTGATTGGCGCTGTGCTGCGATAATATCATCGTTATTAACTGGTTCATAATTTATTAGTTCTTGTTCTTCGTCTTTGTTTTTATTAGCTTTTTTTCTTCTTCTTTTCTTTTTAATACACCAAAACATTGTTAAAAAGTTAGAAAATATAATGTTATCTTTCTATATCAACCATTTTTATCTTTTCTGTTGTTATAATAAAGACTGTTACTGTATCCCAAATTATAATGTTTATATTTGGAATATAAAGGATAAGTGGATATATTGAACGATTCAAGTTTAGTTAACAATATTTAAATTAAAATACTTTTTAAAAGTCAAATTATATTCTCTTCGAAAAAAGATTATAAAAAAGAAAAAGTTTAATTCTAAATTTCATTTCAAGAAGCTTATTCATATAATTTTAATAAAGCCAGGCTAAATAGATATTCTGGCATTTGGAATAGCTCTGGAAATCTTGAATAAAATGTTAAAAAATACACTAACACAGATTTACTGATACAAGGATCCAATGATCCAAATGTCCATTTATTTACGGATCCAAATATTCACTGAATCACTGATCCGAAAAGATCCACTCATCCACTGATTCAAATATCTACTTATCCAAATACCCGCTTAAACAAGGATCCATTGATCCAAAGATCCACTGATCCAAAGATCTACTGATCCAAATATCTACTGGTCCAAAGATCCACTGATCCAAGGATTCACTGATCCACTGGTCCAAAAATCCACTGATCCAAAGATCTACTGATCCAAAGATCTACTGATCCAAAGATCTACTGATCCAAAGATATATTGATCCAAAGATCTACTGATCCAAATATCTACTGATCCAAAGATCCACTGATCCAGGGATTCACTGATCCACTGATCCAAATATCTACTTATCCAAATACCCTCTTAAACAAGGATCCATTGATCCAAAGATCCATTGATACAATGATCCACATATCCAAAGATCCACTGATACAAAGTTCCACATATCCAAAGATCTACTGATAACAAGTTCCACTTATCTAAATATTCACTCAATCAAATATCCACTGATACAAAGATCCACATATCCACCGTTCAAATTACGCATTTATTTAAAATCCGACTGATTCAAGCATGAATTATTTTAATATCCTCTGGTTTATAAAACTTTTTTTTAAATTTACCTGCATTATTATTGATGTTAAATATTTGAAATATATCCAAAACGAACTTTAAAATAACTTTTATCAAAGGAAATTTAATTTAAATCATTTCTACCTAATTTAACATACAGTTTAGTTTCATTGAAGTAGCTCAGAAAACTAAATTCTAAAATTCATGAAAAATAAACCATTCCACAAATAAAAACATTAAAATGCTTTTTAGAATATATAATTTTGATCAAAATTGCAATTTTGATAGAATTTTACTGATAAAAGGTACAAGTCTAGTTCTTTAGAGTCGTACATATGCTATTTAAGTAGCCTTTGAATGTTTTTCTAATTAAAATTTAGACATATCTATTGTATGAGAGATTAAATGATGCAAAGTGCGACTGTGCTATCTTATTTTAAATTATATTTTTAGGAGTTGTCAAAAATATGACATAATGTTATACTAAGATAAAAATCTGATTCTTAAGATAACACAATATTGGATTTAGTATGTATAAATTTCAAAATAATACACAATACACTTGTGTTAGATATTTCAATATAAAGTGATTACGGTTTACTAGAAATCTTATTTTTGTTATCATCGCAGGCTTCTTTCTCATACTGTATTTTTTTTATTATGTTAGGCTTTAGGGAAATTTAAGAATTGAAATTGTGTTGGATATAAAGCAAAGATTTATGACACAACTAAGTTAGTAGAAGCAGAAGGTTCCCATCTTATTATATAGGATATACCTTATCGGTTTTGAAAAAAGTCGGTTAATAAAAATTCGGTTAAAATATTATTCGGTGCAATATTTAGTCATTTTTCAGAATTTTTAGCAATTTGTGATATGACAATATGAGCATTTACAGATAAACTTTACTAACTATTCCATATTCGTTACGCCAGTTTCTGAAAACACTACTCTTATATTTCTTTCCTTTTCAATGTTTTCAGCCAGATCTTCATTGTTATTATATATATATCTAAATTCTTAATTTAACCCATTCAAAGCAGAATAGTCGGTAATAGCTAATTGCTTAATTTAACCTACTTTCAACTACTCTGATTAGTTTCAGTTTTTTTTTTAATTTTAACAAGGTAAATAATCTGCTAAAAATAATAGTAGGTTAAACGCAGAAAAATAGTTAAAATAAAAGTCGCAAAAATATTTGTCATTCTAAATTACGTCACATTTGACCGATTTTTTTAACCGATAAGGTAATTAGCTATACTGGGAAAACAAGATACCTCTCAATATATTAACTTTATATATAATCTTCAATTGTAATTATGACCTCTGTATGCGAATAAATATATGTAAAAAAAATCATACTTTTAAGAATATTCTACGGAATGAAAATCGGTCTGTTTAATGGTTAGGGTACACGGTCACTTAAAATAATAACAGTATTTATTATTTATTAAATATAACTTATTCATATTCTGTCTATAACACTTCATAAAAAATTTAGATTAAGATTTTACAGTCCTCAATCTCATAAAAGCTAAAAGTGAATTTTCAATATTATCGAAGCGATTTATGGCATTAATCCAACGGGAATTTAATATAAGTTGATTACAATAATTTTAAATCGCCACAATATTTCCCTGTGTTGCGGAAATCATCAAATTTAGATAATATAATTATTTTGTGAAATATCAAAATAGTAAAATAATTATTGTAAAGGTTTGTGTGTCCGTAGCACCAAGAGTTTTTCGGAAATTCATTTAGGTAATTGATACAAGAGGAAGTATAAGAATAACTCAAACAGCCGTAAGCCAGAAAATCTCATCCATTAAACATCCATTCAACTATTATATAATATTTTACTAATGTGTTTCAATATAAAGTTTTTCCTATGCGTGTGAAATTTGACATGTAAATTCTATTTTTCTAAAAGGCTTATTGCACTATCGTAAATATTTTATTCAAGTACTACCGAACACTAGCTACTAGACCACTCTTTTATTATGTCTGAAAATATAGACAAAATATCTAGACAATACGGCGCTATTGGTTTTTGTTGCATGGGTAGATAGACTAATTTCTGGAGCTAAGTAAAGTTAACTTAATAATTGAGTTTTGCCAAAGTTACATAGGTCATTACTTTTCCAACGGGGACCTGGTCTACTTATGTTACATTGTCACTAAAATGACGATGATCGGTTTTAGGGACTAAATACAGTGATTATGTCAATTACACACGATATAGGACATTAGTTTTGTGACATATTGACGTTTTCTTCCGCCTAACTATACTTAAGCACTTTATTTGCATAAGTTTTGCTGTGAATAGATTTATTTAAAGTAAATATTAACAAAATGATTGATTTTAAATCTGTTATTATTTTCGTTTCAGAATCATAAAGTATAGCGCATATATGGCAGATAGACTTATTTTTATTTCAACACAACATCACACACATGTCTAAAAGGAAAAAACAAGACTAACCAATTCAAGAACTACAAAAAAATCCTGTTAGTCACAAATACCTTTTCCATCATTAGTCACAATTTTTAACCGGTTAAGGTGGTCCTATAATAATTAAAATTAAAATTTGCAAAAATTAAATTTTCAACTTTGAAAGGCCTTCATTTAAAAACGAAATGAGATATTTGAACTCTGTAAGCTGCATATATAAAGGACATATTTAAGATGAATAAAAAATAAATCTTTTATTTTAAATGTTGACCCCCATGCCCCCTCTGGCCCACAAAACCTTCGAAATATAAATTTTTAGAATCGCTGAAGACTGTCGACATTGGTATCTTGTTCCAAATAAGCGGAAATTTCGCATAAATTTCGTATTTACAGTTACTATAGCGGAAGTTTTCATTTTAGAATTTTACTTTTGGAGTTATTCCTCTTGGTATCCTATAATATTGACCAAAATTCTGGTCAAATGTTGTTATTGATCTATAAAAACTATAAATCCACACCATGAATTCCGCTACAGTAACTGTAAAATTATTCCAAAAAAAATAACATATACAAATTTCAGTTTTATAGCTCAGATGGTTCTTGAGTTAATTACCGTGGCGATTTGGAAAATTTAGGATTCGGGGGTTATAATCGAGGACCAAAAAAAAAAATGTTTATCTTTTTAAACAATGATTTTCGCTGTGTAAAAATATTATGGGTATGTATTAAACTTGCATTGTCCCTTCATCATTAATTTTAATCTAAACAAAAGAATTTGTTTACATGTCTTCTTCGTTCAATGCGATCGCACTGGAAAGTTACACGTCACGTTAGTCTCAAAACCATGACCCGTTAGTGGACAGACACTTATTGACCTGTAATATTATGATTTATCTGTGTTCAAATATCATTCTGAAGTCAATATTCCCATTGCACAAATGAACAACAACCAATTTAGAATTTGTCCCTTTTTTCATTAGTCGCTGTTATCAACATAGGAAAATCGAATTAAACATTATGATTTGTTATTATTTTAATATTATTAATATTAGAAAGTACAAAGACATCAACAAAATGATGGGCTATTGTAATGATGCTAAATTTATAATAGGCTAATATTGACGAGTCATATTTTGGCGCCCTCATTTAAAACGACTATAAAATGTTCAGTCATAATTGGTTGCAATTAGATTTCTCAATCAATTTTTCAATTAAAGTAGAGTGGTGCTAGCAGATAACACGGTGGATGTTATAGTGTCAGAAGAGATAAAAAATTACGAGGCTAAAGATTCAATATAAAATGTATGGCTATTTGTGAAATCGCTATCTTTATTAAAATAAGCCTCGAAAATAAAATAATTTAAACGCCATTCTATTAAGTCAAAATACTTTTAAAAGAGAAGAATTCTAACATTGTAGTTGATTTTTATAACTTGAGCCTTTTTAGATAAACTAAGAGTCCAGATAAATAGACCTCTATACATAAATTAAAGACATGGAACTGTGCTATTGCAAATCAACGTTTGAAATCAAATCAAATATACTTATTTTATGATGTAAATATTATCGTATAATGAAAGCTCATAACCTAAACACATTCATTTTTAAATATTTAATCTACAGATAATAATGATACAGGAATAAATCTTCCCGAGAAAGCTATATTTACTTACGTAAACAAGCAGCGCCCACATCATATAAATGATTTTAGCGAAATGAAGAATTATTTTTAAGGAAATGTGGAAAAAATAACTTTTCCTTCTACCATGCAAATTTTAAAAATTAATTAATTAAATGTTTGACGCGTGTCTATATGGGTCAAAAGAAGACCTGTATTATGCAAATTGTTTAAATATAATTATAGCACCTTTTTTGCTAAAATTGAAAAATGTCTTTCTCGGTAAAAAAAAAATATTTTTTTCGATTTTCCGGGTACCCAAAAAACGATAATATATACGGGCCAAAAGAATCCACCTTCATGCAAAACGGATTTCGAGAAAAATTCAAAAGCGTTGATTTTAACCCTATTCATACTGGAGGGGGCTGTTTCAGCCCCCTATGTTTTTTTTCAAATATTTCTGAAACAATGAGAGCTACGGAAATGTTGGTTATAAATTGTTAAAACATTTTTTTCGATGACGTGAATTTTGGGCGTGACGTCGGTATTTGCAAAAATTTAAAAATTTTAAAATTATTTAAAGTATTTCTACAACTGTGACAAGTTACAAAACGATTGCAGTTGTCAATCAACAATTATTAAGGGGTGCCTTTCAGCCCCCCAGTATTTACGACTAAAAAAAAAAACAGTATGAATAGGGTTAAGTCTGAAAACCCCGTTTTTTACCAATTTTGGACCTGGGGCCCGAAAACGAAAATTTGGGTAGGTGGCCATATGGGTCAAAAGTTACCCTCTATTGTCCCCTAACGATGATTACAGGCCCAAAAAACCGTTTCCGGGCAAAGTGCGGCCCAATAACGACA
>JAUOBW010253876.1:0-11312 GCA_032360285.1 Lepidozona retiporosa | reverse complement strand
GAGCCAATTTCGCAAACTTTGAAGTAAAATATCTCAGAAATGGTTGCTCAATTTAAAAATCTGTTTAATAAATCTTTGATACAAAATTTTATGCTCTTTCCAATGATGGTAATTTCATTAAGTTTAAACCAAATCTAAATTTGAGTTTTTTGGGGTATTTTAGTTATTGTAGTAAACATTAACCCTACCTAGACTGGGCTTTTTTGACGTTCCCAGGGCTGGGGGGCTAGTAGGCTCACACTTATTTAAACCCTAATATCCCCAAAAAATATCAATGGTGACAACTCAAAACTTTTTATCTTAATATTCGAGGGTATTTTCTCTCTAAAAAATCGATTTAAATATTTTGCTGATATTCCGCCCTTATAAAATGACGTCGTTAGTAACGTCCGGTTTTTAAAATTTAGTGAATTTTCTTTGTGATGATAGGAATCTAATTAAATGCTTTTAAAAAGGAATTGATATAAAAAAGTTGGGAAATAAATGTAGTAGTACATAATGTCAATACAATTTTGTCATTTTTGACCCAGAATTATGATGACGTCACTGTTATTACGTCAACTGCTAAACCGAAAAATATCTAAATATTCTCTATTTCCAGCTCAATGACGTAAAAAACGTTAAAATGGGCCTATATATGGCCCAAAACATAAAAAATGGGTTTGAAAATAATTTTAAGGTTAAAAAACCGATTAAAATCCGTCTAAAATCTATAAGTATTCCTAACGATATCACCACTGTAAAAGATATCATACACGAAACTACTAATTGGTAAACTCTTAGAGTTAAAGTCTTAACACGCGGTAAACAAACCAAAGAACCATGCTGGAATATTTTATTTATTTATTGCTCCAATACACACATAGAGAAAAGTGTATACTTAATTTTAATTTTTATGTTTTGTTTTTAACCAGTGTATATCATTATCGAATAAATTGTTTTATTTTTTGAGTCTATGTCACGATTGTTTAGTATAACTACACATCCAAATCCAGAAAATATATTTTAATAAAGTATATGAACTTTGGAGCCCCTAGTTAGTCGGTATTAATTGTCGGTTTTCTTTAAAAAGGAGTCCGTTTAAAGATGAAAATTTACCGAAACATTTATTTTTGAAATTTTCTGTATATTTTATATATTTCCTATTTATAATATGCGTATCGAAGTTTTTGATACGCTTTCGTATCGAAGTTTTTGATACGCTTTTAAATGAGAAAGAATATTTAAATTTACAAGAATACAGTTGTTTTCTGGCTCTTGGCCTTAATGGCCTTGAGTAGTTAGATCTGATTTATAGTATCTACTTAACTTTTTTTGTGCTAGTGCCTCGATAAGGCGGCAAAAATGTAGCATTAATATATAAAAGACACTACATAACAGTTGTCTTGAGGGAAATGTGTATATATGGGGATGGTAGTATGACATACGAGAGAAGACTGACTAATGCGCCGTTCAATTCTTTCTATCCCCGGGTCGGTGGTAGGTAGAACCACCATCCCCGGTGTAACAGTCTAAAACATCTCCCTGTCTATTTTGTCTCCCCCAGTCGTTTTAGACCGGGATAAAACAAATCTCCCAGTTGTTTTAGATTGGGCTAAAACAACTCTCCCTTGTCAGTAAACAGTCCCCTAGTCAAGGCACCTAAGCCCTGCAGCAAGCCCGAAATCGAATAAATTAGACTATCCTTTATGAAATCTTTATTTAACATACTATCATATACTTCAGACAGTTTTAAATACAATTATGACTAACACAATCCATTACAGCTTTTGAATTACAACTTTTTAGTATTTTTTCTTCGTTAGAAAGCTCGTATTTAATAAAATACCGACACTTTTTAACTGAAATACAAAACCCTTCGGGGATAATTTTTGAGAAGTGTTGTATATATATAACAACTAGTTTTATGTTTTAATTTGGTATGCCATACTGACTAAATGTTGGCAAATTGAAAAAGTCTCTATAAAATACCAAAAATCATGAAATACCAGAAATTATTGAAAAGATTGTCGTTTTTTGTCGGTTTTTCCAAATTTATAGGGGCAAAAATATAGTTTTTATAATTTGCCAAGTTTGCTTCGATATCTTACTATTATTATAATTATTATTTTTTTATATATTCGTATAGAATAAGTTACAAAGAACGTAAAAAAGACACTATGGGTCAATACCGTAAAAAATATATAACTTACTGGTAACGAATTGCATAAATTCAAAAATAAAATTAAAATAAAAAATTACTAAACTTTGAGTGATTTGTGAATTTGGACTATGCATAACAATTAAAATAGGGGAATATCAAACCTTTCGGACGCTTTAATATAGGCAATAGTACATTTAAGAATCGATGCGTTAATTTCAGAGTTGTAAGAAGGTTCGCCATATAAAAGAAGCTTAACTATATTAATGTCAGGAAAGTACGCTATTGGTCCTAAGAGATCAGTTACTTTGTTTGTCAAGAAGTGTTTTCCGGATGTCAACATAAAACGAACAGTGTAAGAGATAGTGTGAATTAGTCTCCATTTCGATGTTACAACTGCAGAGTGGGTTTATAGTGTCAAAAAAGTTGTGTTTAAACTTGTGATCTCTGAGATGGCTTAAACCAACTCGGAGACGTGTCAAAAGTTTAAGACCACTTGGGTCTAGTACATTAAAAATGGGATCAGGCTTAGGGCGGTAAAATATCAGCAAAGACGCTCTGAATATTGAAATAGACGCCGAGTTACGTAGATCAGAACCTAAATTGTTCCAGGCTTTAATACAATATGAAAAAAAAGAATTTGAATAGAAGTTTGAATTTGAATGTTCCTCATAAAATAAATTTGCGCGTTGAGGATTATGCGATACAACTTTAGAGGTCAATAAATCGGAGAGATATTTAGGACAATTTCCACGGACAATATTAAAAAAATAAACTAATCTACGATACCTTCGCCGATCACAAAGACTTTCAAGTCCAAGTTCCTTATTCACTCTAGATGTCCCTTGTATAGTTCCCGTAATGGCTAAGGCCGCTTTGTATTGAATAGATTCAAGCTCTCTAGAGAAACTCTCATTATGAGGTTGATCGTAAATTACATCACAATAATCTAGATGAGGTCTTATGAATGAAGTAAAAATAGTCAGTAGCGACTTACGGGGAACATAATGATATAATCTCTTTATGAGACCAATTCCCTGCATTGCTATTGGCTTTTTAAGTTCCAAATGAGGTTTGAAATTAAGCTTAGTATCAAGGAGTAAACCCAAGTGTCTCTGCATAGGTTCAATAATCACAGAAACTTGATTAAAATATAACTTTGGGTGTTTAACTGGATTTCTTTTGTGAGAAAAAACAACTTATGTGGCCTGTTTGTTCGGATCAGGGTTAAAGGACATTTTCCATTGAAAAGCCCAATCCTTTTAATAGTGTTAAAATCATGAAATTTTGAAGCGGATTCAATAACATCAGATACTTTAGAAAAAATAGATGTGTCATCAGCAAATAATTTACAAACACACTCGATGTTGTCCGAGAGGTCGTTTATAAAGATTAAGAGGACCAAGAACAGAGCCCTGAGGAACACCAGCGTTAATATTTGACCAAGATGAGCATTGTCCATTTAAGAGCACTCTTTGCTGACGATTAGATAAATAATCCTGCAATAAGTTGTAGAATTTTCCGTCAATCTCATAGCATTTCAATTTATGCATCAAGCCTTTGTGCCAAACTTTATCAAAAGCTTTTGATATGTCAAGAAATACACCTCTAATTTCTAAGGAGGACCCATCAAACGCTTTATAAATTTCATGAGTAATAGCAATAAGTTGTGACACGCAAGAGTCACCATTTTTAAAACCAGATTGGTGTTTAGAATGCAGTTCATTATTCTGAAGGTAATTATAAATGTTATTATAAACAACCTTTTCAAATACCTTACCCAGTATAGGTAAAAGCGATATTGGTCTATAGTTTTTCAATAAAATTTTGGACTCTTTCTTATGGACTGGAGTGATATTTCCCTTTTTCAAAGAATCAGGGAATATACCATTGTTAATTGCGGTACTGAAAATTTAAATTAGGGGAGATATTATGGAATCGCCACATAATTGAATCATGCGTATTGAGAGGTTATCATTTCCATGGGATTTATTTGGGTTTAAGTCTTGGATTATCTTAGAGATATCAGGGCCCGAAAAATGGAATTCGCATAAGCGACTATTGGTTCTTCGTTCAAGATTTGGAAGCGCACTCCCATTCTGAATAATATTGCATTATTGTGAAAATAATTCGTTGAATAGATTTGCTTTTTCTTTAAAATTAGTTATAAAAACATTATTAACTAGTAATGGTGGTATCAAAGGCGTTTTAACTTTGTTTAGAAATCGTTTTAGAATAGACCAATATGCTTTTGAAGTAGTCCTAGGATCATTTAACTTAGTACCCATGTGTTTCAGATAACGCTCTTTTGAATTAATAATTAATTGCGACACCCTATCATTTGCTTCCCTTAAGGAAGCTTTGTCACACTCCTTTCTTCCACCAGAGGTGTATCTTTTATAAATACGATTTTTACGCCTTAGAGCAGATTTAATAGAATTGTTGATCCACGGAGGAACCTTTGATTTACAAGTTAACATTTCATGCGGAATAAAATTTCTAAAAATATTAAATAAGGTTGTATTAAGTAGCTCAACTTGGTCATTAACATTGAGGTTAAAAAAGGCTCCTTCCCAATCAAAGTTGGAAATACTTCGCGGTATTAAATTTATATCAGCGCGGTTGTAATGCCATACCTCTCTTTTATAAGTAGGGGGATGGTATATTTTAAAAGATATTTCAGCAAAAATTATTTGATGATGACAATTGTTAGATAAACTAGGTTGTACACCACTTTCAATTATCAGATTAGGTTGGTCAGTAAAAATTAGATCAATACATGTTGGAACACAATTGGGTTGATAGTTAGTTGGCTCATTTATTACCTGCGAATAACCAAATATGTTAGTTAAGACAAACAGTTCAAGACCACAGGCGTTATTTGTTCCACTAGGCCACCAGTTAACATATTTTGCATTAAAATCGCCAAGAATAAAACTTGAAAATGGTTGCTCCGAGGCTATGCAAGAGCATGTCTGATCAAATGCAGAAATAAAGTCCTTTAACTGATCATCACTCTGATAAAAACATGAAACAAAACACTTGTTATTCCTATACCTAATTTCACCTACAATACATTCACTTGTGAAAACTAAATCAGTTTTATTAACAAAAGGTAAGTCAGCTTTGTAGTATATACAAACACCTCCACGTTTCGTAGTAGGAGGATGATCAGACTTTACCATAACATAGCCTTGGAGCAAAAACCGTTGATCATCATGTAAAAAAGTTGAATCTAAAAAGGTCTCAGAGATACATATCACATCAAAGTTGTTCAGAGAATTGTAAGCTTCAAGATAAGATATTTTCACAAACTCATCTGCTGCAATACCATTTAAGTTCCAATGGCAGACTTTAATATTGCTATTAAATACATTTAGGGGGCCTGGGTTTAATTCAATATAAGTGGTGTTTAATATATGGTATTAAAATAGAGACTTGGAAAAAGAAATAATATCGAAGTAAGAATTTGTGAACTAACTTAGCAATAGCTTTGTGATTGGCAAGGGTAATGTAGAATATTTGAGACACACAACGTAAACACATAAATATAAAAGTACAGATATAGACATATAAATTAAATTTAAAAGCTAAGAGAAAAATAAAAATAAAGGGTAGTATCACGTTACAGAAAAGGACACAGGCCAAATATGTTAATACATTGCAAAGACTAACTGAGACAAGTAAGGGAATAAGAAACATAAGTTCTTTAATTATGCATTTAAAATCAATATTAACATGAACCCTGATACGCTGTGTGGCACTGTAAAATAGGCCTATCCTTACACTGAACTTAACGCTATTTATCGGCATTAAAAATTTCATAGATAACATTTCTTGAAAAAGTATGCATCGTCCTCATCACAAACAAAAAGTCAACATTGTAAAAACACAAATAAAAAACATAATATAAAAACATAAATATTCAAAATTATCATATAAGATGACTAAAATAAAACATAAAATGTAACTTATACATGCAAAAAGACTCAGATTTCTGAGCATTTAGATATGTTCCACAAAAAATAGGTGTGGTGAAAATATTGATAGGCTAATACATATAATATCAAATTAGAAGATAAATATAATAGACTGCTTAAATATCTATATATATAATGGATCATTAAAAAACCCAACTACAAATAAAAAAAATAGAATGAATGTAAATAACAATTAAATCATATTTAAATTTTTCCTATATGTGCATTCAATTCAGACAAAGTATTAAAATAATAATAATTATTACCAGCAGTTTTGAATCCCAAAGCGCAATTAATATCTGAGAATACAAAGCTTATTTGTTGGATATCTCTAACGATTTCTTTCGCCTGTTTCAAAAGATCGTGACGTCGTTTTGTCAGATCCAATGACACACTGAACGGTATTCCACCCGGTTTTTTTCTTCCATCAACAAATAACTTTGGTCGAGCTTTATAAAACTGACAGCGAGGTTCCCACGATTTAAATTTGACAATCACCTGGCGCCATCGTTTCCCGTCATCATTGACTAAATCTTTCCCAATACGGTGTGCCCGGTAAATCTCACTTCGATCAAAAGGTACCTTGATCTCGTTGAAACAAGATTTTACAACTCCAATCACATCTTCCCTCCCATCACCTTCGTGAACTGGAATTCCGTTAATTCTCACACAACTGCGCCTACCGTACTGCTCTAAATGATCTAATTTTGAAACTAAAACATCAATTGTGTTTTGTTTTAACGCAAGATTGCTTTCAAGTTGTGTGATTCTTTCATCCTGTTATTTCAATTTTTTCTCGAATTTAGCAACAATTTCATCGGTGTCTTGAACTGGGCATCGAGTTGACTATGCGTAGCTAATGGCTTCATCAAGTCTTCAAAGTAACTCTTCATCTCAGTGGTAATAGACGACATGCTTTGTAATTTCGATCTCGTTAACATGAAAACCAGGTCTATCACATACAAAAAAGCCTCGTATTGTATAACTCGAGGCACCTAAGCCCTGCAGCAAGCCAAAAATTGAATAAATTAGAATATCATGTATGTCTTCTATACATTAACATAATATCATAAACTTCAGACAGTTTGAAATATATTTATGACTTATACAATACATTAGGGCTTTCGAAATACTAATTTTTAATTTTTTATCCTCGTTAGAATTCTCGTATTTAACAAAATACCGACAATTTTTAACTGAAATACAAAATTCCTCGGGGATAATTTTTGACAAGTGTTTTATATCTATAACAAATAGTTTTATATTTTAATTTGGTATACCATACTGACTTAATGTTGGCAAAATCTTACTATCATGACACGTCCAAATTTATTAAATACTTAGGAATAGGTATTTGTAATTTTTATCCCCAATTTTGTCGGTAAATTACGTAAAAATTGTCGGTATTTTTCAAAAACGAGTTCTAATTTATATAGAAAATTACCGAAAACTAGATTTTTCGTTTTCCCTACTATTTTTACATATACACACCAAGTATTGGGATTGTTGTAGGATTTATTAATCTTTAATACAAGAAACAATTTTCAGGGAAGCTAAAATATAGTCATTTTCCTGCTGCAGGGTTTAGGTGCCTTGAGAAACGAACATAAACAAAGTTTTTATCAAATTTTAACCAAAATTCCACCAAATATTAATCAAATTTATTTCACCATGGGTATTAAATTTGCTTGCAGTCTTTCACATTTTCACCACAACTATTTAGTAAGAAATTTACTCCATTTTAAATATTTTTAAAAAATATATAATCATTATAATATGCTATCATAAAGCACGTCCGCTCTCTAGAGCGACAATAAAGTAAGATGCAAGATTACTATTATGACATGTCCAAATTCATTAAATACTTATTAATAAGTATTCGTAATTTTTATCCCCAATTTTGTCGGTAAATGACGTAATAATTGTCGGTATTTTTCAAAAACGAGTTCGAATTTATATAGAAAATTAACGAAAACTAGGTTTTCAATTTTCCCTATAATGTTTACATATACATACCAAATATTAAGATTGTTGTAGCATTTATTCATCTTTAAAACAAGAAACAATTTTCGTGGTTGCTAAAATATAGCCACTTTCCTGCTGCAGGGCTTAGGTGCCTTGAGTAGGGGATTATTCTGCCCCAAGTTGGATTTTGGCCCGAGTTGTCATGTTTTGGCCCAAGTCTCCGGCCCAAGTTGGTAAAATAAATTTACCATCATTAGAAGGTTAAAAGACAATACACCTTTTCATAGTTCTAGAATTAGAACACTCCACCGTATTTTAAAAAATAGTTTTGGGAAGAATAACAAAACAGCTAACTACAAATAACTCAATTTATAGACATATTTACAATTTGATTTTTGGCACGTTGCTTTTAAATAAAATTTTCTTCTATTGACCAAAATATTAGAAATATTGGTTTATTTTTATAGAAGTCATCGCGATCTGAAAATTTGACAAAAACGTTTTTTTGCTGTTTTAAAAATATTTAGCAAACGAATTAGAGTTGGACCTGGAATAAAATACAGCAAAGCTGATTTTGGTATCAAAAGAAGCGCAATTTAATGTAGATTAAAATATGTGTTGCCGCACTTTAAAAAAAAGTTATGCTCAATTTAGTAATAGGTAGTATTTATCTCAAATTAGAAAAATCATGCCGAATAATTTAAGGCGATGTAATTTTTAAATGCTCACATTACATTGATTTATACCTCTTTGGAAAGAGCATGAAAAACTAGGTTCTAAAAGTGTTCTTATTTTTTTAAGAAAATTATTTTTTCTCCAGATATGGCTATTTGAATATTTATAAGAAACAAAGGGGGTAAATTATAAAAAAATCTGCATCCTATGCCATATATATAAAAAGATATTTGTTTGAACAGATATAAATACTCGGAATATTCAGTAATAAAGAAGGTTAAGAAAGTTTTTCAGATAATTCTAGACGCGTTTCAAAAAATATTTTCAATAGAATGAATCTGAAATGTTTTGTTTTTACATTTATAACAACTTTTTGTTATTTTGTAAAATAAGTTTTATTTGGTATTATTGCGCAATCAAATACCAGAGGTAGTAGATTGTAAAAGTATATATTACAGTCCAAGTCCTTGAAAAGTTCGTCGGTACAGGATATACTAACAATAAAGTAGATCCTACTGCTCGAGATACGAGACTTAAGAGAGAGGACTACTGGATAAAGAAATTGCGAACACTATATCCTTATGGGTTAAATGAGAGATCAAGATGTAAAGATGACGATAAACCTGTTGGACTCTTGTTTCCTCCTATAGCGCGTAATGGAGAACGACCAAAAAGATCTCGTATAAACCGAAATTCACATTTAACAATAACATCAGCTGAAGATTTTTTCAACTTTGCTAACAACGTATTAGATAATGAACTTAAATCTGCTTTTTATAAAATCCGAATTCGTTTAAATAAAATCAAGAAAAAAGTACTTAAACAAATTGCTAATGCGATTTTACAGTCGTCTAATATAGTTAATTATCTACCTCATAGAGAGATTTTTTATTTATTTATTTTGGATATGATAGACACGAAGCTTTACCTTAACTCAACACCATCTAAAATACGTAGGAAAGCGCCTAAGAACATATGCCCTCTTTATTTTGTCAATAAAGGAATTGAACTAATTTGCCTACCTTCCATACTAAACCACCCGGATGTCATTAGATCCTTACCATCCACAGATTTGCAAACAAAGGAAAATATTCCTGTTGTCACTTATACATTAGGTAAGACAATAAGAAATAAAATATTCAATTACAAAGAGACTGTTGACTCAATAGAATTTGATAATATCGACTCATTTTCAGTTGAGCCATGTGACTGTAATAATTCAGAGTTTTCTGATAAAGACCATAAACAGGTAACCTGAAAATTGTTAAGAATTCGAAACTAAGGAAATTACTAAGTAAAGGTCCAAACTTTCGTGAGCCACAGTCTATAAATTTCCGAAAATGCTTAGAATCTATTAAACTTTCTGTAGATAACTGTATAGATTCGCTTTCGTTAAAGACTAAACTTCCACCTAATAGTTTCAATGAATGGAAAAATCAAATTTTAAGTCAGGTGGATAGTAAAATAAACAAACTTAAGAATCGTAAAACCATGCATAGTAAGAAATCATCGATATTAGAGGATAATGAGGTAAAGGCTGAGTTGACTCGACTGCAGAGTAAGTATGTTATAGTACCGATTGACAAAGCTGCTAATAATTTCGCCTTTATTTGTAAAAACTTTTATATTTCCAGAATATTTAATGAACTAGGCTTGACCGGTGCGTCAAATGATACTTACGAACAAACAGATCTTGACAAAAATAATTTAATCGAAAAAAATGCCAAAATAAATAAAAAATTTGGACTAGACACCGTGGATAATCAAAAGGCCCTACCATCTATGTATTGGACACCAAAAATGCACAAATCCCCTATAGGTGCACGATTTATCATTGCATCTAAGAAATGTAGCACAAAGCCACTAACTGAAGCTGTATCTAATACCTTTAAAATGTTATATTCACATGTAAGCAGTTTTCATAGAAAAAGTAGGTTTTATTCAGGGTATAATAAGTTTTGGGTTGTACAAAATTCGTTTCCGATAGTTGAGAAATTAAATTCAATGAACAAACATAACGGTGCTAAATCCATAGCTACATTTGATTTTTCAACGTTATACACGACTTTACCACACCAAATGTTGATCGAAGTACTAAGTAACATCATTGATTTTGTATTTGCTTCGGGTACGCGAATTTATTTCTTTATTATTTTGAAAACAAGCATATCAGTTCTCTAATTTCGGCAGGATCTAGGCGGGCCTATTTGTATCATGCTACAAAAAGATTCATAGATGATTTGATAGCCATCAATGATGGTGAAGAATTTTAATCATCGCACAGTGACATTTATCCACCAGAACTACAACTTAAAGAGGAACACCATGGGACACGCGCGACAATTCTCGATCTTGACATTGAAATTGTAGATGGAAAGTTTATCTATAAGTTATATGATAAACGTGATGAATTCCCCTTTTCTATCGTAAGGATGCCACAATTTGAGAGTAACATCCCCTCAAATATTAGTGTGTGACCCACGATAAAAGGACCCGGTTCCCTGCAATATCGAAGTAGGTTGGTGTTAGGAAGGGCATCCAGCTGTAAAATC
>JAUOBW010253765.1:0-11321 GCA_032360285.1 Lepidozona retiporosa | reverse complement strand
TATTTATTTATTTATTTATTTATTTATTTATTTATTTATTTATTTATTTATTTATTTATTTATTTATTTATTTATTCGTATATGTATATAGTAAATCATAGAATTTAATTTATATATTCATTAAAGCATTCATTAATTAATTATATACTCAGCTTTTGTGTATTTTGATCCGGTTGATAAAAGAAACAATTTAAAATAGAAATAGATAATATGGAAATTTGAGGATGATAAAATTACCTATAAATTACTTCTCAACCTTGTTTCCTAATCATCCCTGACATTCTGTTAATCAAAATCTACATAATATATTCATAAAAGTATGCTTTATAATACCCAATGGCTTCCTATTCATGTGTTCTTTATTATTTAAGAATAATTAAGCCAACATACGAAAGTGCTGTACTAACGTGTTTCATTTTCATCCGTTTTCTTCTTTGAAACAACTTCAATTTACGCATTCGTTTTTTAACTTTTTCACAATGGGGGTTTCACTATGTTAAAATTAACATCTCTAGTTATCACTACCATTTGATACACACCTGCTGATCTTAATCCCTGAATATTAATCCATCTTGAACTTAGTAAGGTATGGATGTCCACAAACAGAGTGACCATATTATTTAACTTGTCCAAATTTATTAAAAAGTAATATTTTTGATATGCATGAAAGTCACTATTAATTTTTTAATTTGGTTTCCATGATAAATTTTGAAATATATATTTTATATTCCATAAACTTTTAAGAATTTACATCAATTTTTTTTGTGGAGATATATATTCAAAAAATACGGAAGTTTTGTAAATTTTTGTCATATTTTGACTAAATTCCGACGTCATCAAAATTTTTAATGACAATTCAAAAGAATTTTTAATATTTGGAGATAACATTAGTTAAGTTTTTATTTTTTTTTTTAAAAAAGTTATAAGGGAGGTGGTAGAATTACTCGCAATGCGTTTAACGTACATGAAAAAGCCAATGCGGAATAAGGTTGTCTCATGTCTTGAAATAACTTCTTAGCATTATTTACAAATCTAACACATGCGTTATTATTGTCAATTAATGTTCCATTTATTAAAATATCTCTCAATTATATGTGTCTTATCTGAACTAAGCTTTAAAAAATACTTATCCATCCAAGTTTTTATGGTTTCAAAACAGTTTTTAATAGAATCAATAAGTACATTTTTCTGTAAAAATGGTAAAAGTGGTCTATATAATTGAGGATCACCAGCAAAGCCATAAACAATGAGGTTCGTATTGTGTAGTCGTTTATAAAAATATCTGATATAAACGTTGAGAAACACAGGGCCCAATACTCAACCCTGTGTAACTCCATATTGTTAAAGTGTTGCATCTGAAATACATTACAAATTCTTATATTTTGTTTTCTCCCTATTTACAGTGACCGAAACCAGTTTAATGATATTCCTTGTATTCCTATCTCATTTTAATAATATTTTTTCAAGTTTTTTCTGATCAACAGTATCAAATGCAGCACTAAGGACATTAAGACAGTAGCAGCAACATATTAGAAATCCTGTTGGGTCAAATGACATTTTACGAATCGTGTTGGGTTTTTTCTTATATTACAAATGGTGTTGACATAATCGTTTTATCAATTTTTTTCTATATTACGAGTCGTGTCGATATTACGAATCCAGTTAGGCCCATGAAAGAAATTACATGAAATAATTACACCGCACATTGAGGGCTGCAAGTCACCTACATAAAAATTAAAATAAAAATATTTTTTAATTATTCTTAACTTGGGGATTTCACGCAGCATGATACTTTAAGGTGGTAGTCTACTAAATACATCAGAAATTCTAAATTCTTTATAAAACCGATTTAATGCTCCTAATGACTTTTATCGATTTGATAAAATTAAATTTTGACCTCGGGCCAGGCTCGCAGAGCCCAGAAAATTGAAATCTGGCGGCGGGCTTTTGTCAAGAACCGCTTAATATTTTTCTTGAAATTTGGCATGTTTGTTACAATACCCACTTCCTAGGGACTGGACCATATATAAGAAAAATACCCATTAAACAAATCATTAAAAGTCATTAGGAGTATTAAAACTGTTTTTTGAATAATTGCATTGATTTAGTAGACTTAACTACATTAATACTACCAAATTCAACAAGTATTGTATTGGCTAACAGGTGAAAATTACATGTTATATATAATAAATATGTAATATATCAGGAGTCTGGAACTAATCCGCAGTGTGAGGTCGGAAATTAGCAGAAATCTCTATTAAGAGTACGCGTAGCGGGTCTAGTAAAGGTAATACAATTAAAACACGGTTTATTCGCATTACACTAACATAAACTGTATCTAATTACGTTTTACAAAATTTGCACTGTTATTAGCAGCAATACACTTACGTGCATAGGGGACATTTTGGAAATAAGTAACTAGTCCCTTTATTTGTCTCTGCCACTTCAGTATTTAGATGATTTTAATATTTTTTTTGTTGTTTAGATATTTTTATTTTATTATTGATTTTAAGTGAAAATTTATATATTAATTTGTGGAAATAAAACCTACATACCTACCTACGTACAGCTGCCATATTACTAGTTTTCTTTGGCGTGTGTATATTGTTCCATTTTACATTTATTGTTTCATCTGTTCGACCACCGTTTAGCGGTATAATTCCTATAACTCCTTTAATAAAACCACCGCTTCGCCATGATCGGCCACCGTCTCTTCATAGTGCTGCTAATCATAGTATAACATCTTTATATAAACGCACGTTGTCTTATTCGCTGTTTGCGATGGATCGTGGAAAATGTATGGAAGCAACATTGGAAAGGACGTTGACTTCATACTGGGAGACAGTGTAGGTGGAGTGAAAAACGACATTTACTTGAACCACATGACCTGGTTCAAACGTAGAAACGATATACAAAATATTGTAAGCGTCCCTTGCGTGAAAATGGTGAATGTCCTAAACTTTATCAGTATTGATTATTTTTTACTGGACATAGAAGGTGGAGAACTCTTCATATTAGAATCGCTGTATAAAGACCTCCTGAGTGGACAACTCACTGTTGATCTATGGACAATAGAATTTCGAATAACCGACGGCGCAACATAGATTGCAGATAAATTAAAAATTAAATAGTATAAGAAAAAATTCTTTAATGATATTGGCGGCTACGAAGAGCATTTCGTAGTGCATTTGGATAAAATAGAACACTTAATGCTGTGTTCGTAATAATATCAATATCTACTTGATCAAAGTTCCAATTATCATAAAGATTTCCTACACAAAATATTATTAGAACTTTTTTTGAAAGCAAATTAATTTGAAATACTCTTTTTATATAAATAAATATTGTTATTGCACTGCATATTTGTGTTTATTATATTAACTGTCAACGCAAATTATTATTACATATTTATTTAAAGTCCGAAGCACTCGTTTATAGGACATCTAATGATGACGTCATGACTCTAGAAATGAATATCTGAGAATAATTTTCAGTTTTAAATTCTCTTTCGAATAGCGTTTAAAAAATCAAAATCTAACTTCTGGGTCAAATGTAGACTTGTTCAGTCTCTTTGCGTATTTTTGAAATTTTACGGAAATGTACTGCGCGATTTATATTTTGATTTGGCAAAGACACTTGCAGAACTTGTTTTCCCGCCAAAAATATGAAGTAAAGGGTTCCAAGGGTTAAATGACATTGTACTGATTTATTCTTATTAAATAATATAAAACTGAGTAAATTTCGTTTAATTATGTTCATTTTACAATTTTGTAAATGTAATCAGAAATTTTAATTAAAAAAGCTTACAAATTCCGCTTGATCTCAAATTTTAACGTGATAATGTGAGTAATTGGTAACAGACAGGTATACAACTACCATATCTGAATAAGAAAGCCTTCGCGCACATTTTCTATTTTTGTGTGCTATTATTTCTGTTATTTAAAAAAATGGTGAGGAGTGGTTAAACATGTATAGTTTATCATTTAGTGTTTTGTTTGTTCAAAGTCATTTATTTTTATGTTTTAAGCGTTTTTTTTGTAAAACCACGTTTAAAGCTATTAACTTTTGTTTGCATATATATTTTTAGCTACTTTTTATTTTCCAAAAAAGTAAAGAAAATTTTTTTTTTTTTATTTATTTTTAATTTCGTTTTAATTGAGCTTATTCCATCCCCATTGATATATATTTCTACTCTTAGCTGTTCCAGGCAGGAGAGCAGACATAATACCGTAAGACGGGGTGTGAGATTGGATCACCTTTTCTGTTTTTGAAGTTTTGTTTAAAATAAACTTGATTTCACAAGCTTTGCACAATGCTAAAATCAACATTTGTAAAACTCCCTCCAAAACGATATACTTAAAGATGTTACAAAAATTTCAACAAAGACAATTTTTTGTATGATCTTAACGTGCATTTTTAATTCAAACTAGCTCGAATTACTATAGCCTATTTGATATGAAGTGTCTTAAATTACCATGCACCCCTAACGACTAAAATTCTTACAGGCAATAATTTACCTCATATGTCTAAGGAGTGGCGTAAGGCGATTATGAAGCGAATGCGCTTGAAAAACATGGCAAAAAAATCAGGTAAGAATTCAGACTGGGAAAATTATAAAACCCAGCGGAATTTAGTTGTTAATTTAAATAGGCGTAGCAAAAAATCCTGTTTTGAATTCACTGATCTAAATTCTCCAAAATCACTTTGGAAGACCTTCAAACCAATTTTCTCAAAAAAAGTTAACACTTGTAGTGAAAGAATTATCCTTGTTGAAAACGATAAAGTCATTTCTGATTATAATGAACTTGTTCCACAATGTAACCCACATTTTCGATCGTCCACAGATGACTTAATCCTTCTAGCAATTGATAAATTTCCCTCACATCCTATTATTATTATAGTTTTGAATCGTTTTCATTTAGAGATATTAGTTCACATGAAGCATTTAGCGAAATTGCAAAACTTAAACGTGACAAGAAAACTGGTGGCAATATCTTAATAACCATCTTACAAATGGTCAATAGGGAATCGGCAGAACTATCTTGTTGTCTAGCTAAATGTTTTATTAACTGTGTGTTAACTAACACCTTCCCAAACGAACTGACATGGGCAGATGTCATTCCTGTCCATAAAAAAGATACCACTACTGATAAGTCCAACTATAGGCCAATTAGTCTATTGCCAGCTTTCTCAAAAGTTTTCGAACATCTTATAAACAATATGCTTATAAAGTTTTTTGAAACCAAGGCTTTCGAAATTTCATTGTGTCTTAAGATGCTTTATTTAATCTCATTAAAAATCGGCGAAAATCAATTGACCAACGCGAAAAGGTAGGCACGCTGCTAATGGGTTAGAGTATAATAGTCTCAAATTTCTACATAGCTATCTTTCTAACAGGAAACAGCGCGTCCGTGGAAGGTAGCTATCAGATTTAACGTGCTGTCTAAGAAGGTCCAGGGCCCTGTTTTCACAAGGTAACACGGTGGTATCTATCATTTACAGACTACCTCTACCCCAAATTGCAATAACTTGGTACCCATTATCGACGGAAAATTTCGATGGAACGTTGGGTTGGCTTTGTTGCTCTGAAAGACCATATTTAAGACAACAGTTTATTGATAAGATAAATTGTGGACAGTCTCAGATTACCAGGTTACTTGACCGGCCATCTTTCATCATATGCAACATATAAAAAAAGCAATTCTAAACCCTAGATCAGAAATAACAGATAAAGGTCTGAGTCTAACTTTAACAGAGTGCCTAACTGATCCAATAGTAATAGAAGGGGTAATAAAAGCTTCTCGACATTCTTCGTCAAAAGAACATCTACCCCAAATATTAGGCAGTGTAATGTCATACTCAGGACAGGAAGTGTAGGTTCTATCCTGAGTGATTGGTTGTTGAGACTGCTGGGTATCCCACATGGATCAATCCTTGATCCGATTTTATTTAATATATTTATAAATGATTTACTTTTTTATACCGATGAATCAAATATCTGCAACTTTGCAGATGCCAATAACCTCTCTGCTTTTGACACTTCTATAACTAAATTAGTTGCCAAACTCAAAATTGACGCGCAGATCTCAATCAAGTGGTTTAATAATAATTCCTTGATTGCTAGTTTAACTAAATTTCAATTCATGATTCGGGGACAGAAGTAAGTCTACTATAAATATATTAGTCGATGGAAAAATTATACAAAATTCTGATATAGTCAAACTTCTTGGAGTAACTATTGATAGTAATTTAACCTTCTTGCCACATGCTAATACCATGTGTAAAACAGTGAATCAGCGTACAAATGCTCTTAATATAGTTCGAAATAGCAGAAGCCAGGAAAATGCTAATAGACTAGGGACTTCTTTTATATTGTATTTATTTAAGTATTTTCCTTAATTTGGATGTTTTACTACAAAATCACGGATTCTCGTAATAATTTAACTCATAAAAGAGTATTAAGGGTGATTTTAAATGACTCTGTGATTCCTGTTAAAACAGCACTAACTTACACGGCCTCTAAACTCCTTCATACCAGGAATTTAGAAATTGTAATATTCGTGGTGTATAAGTAGCTAAACTCGCTTAATCCTATTTAAATGCTCGATATTTTTGCAAAAAAGTAAATTTTTACAAAAAAGTAAAATACTTCCTACAGCTTTCGATCTGGATGTATCCTAAAACCACCTTTTGTTAAGAAAAATAATATGCAATACACCAATTTAAACTCACTTGAGCTACGTTCATCACTAGCCTAGAATAGGCTGCCTAAATGTATTAAAGACTGTGATACTTTGGATAAGTTTAAGTTTGAAATTACGTCCGATACAATATACTGAAAATGTGTTCATATATTTTAACTTTTTATTTATATTTTGATATTTAATTTGCTTCATTTATAATTGGATTGAATTAATTCAAAGTATCCACAAAGACAAAATGAAAGTAATACATATAAGCTTCCCTGGAGTTTTTCTAAATTTACAGAATTCTCTATATCTTATAGAGGTAACACTTTTAAAAAAAACTATATAGATATTGATAATATAAAATCAATTCTTAACTGACTTTGCAGTATTTATTTACACCATTCTTATTCACTCTTAATTTTACTGACATATTTTTAATAATGTTTTTTTTTATTTTATTATTTATTATTAATAGGTATTATTTTTATTTTGTTGTTATTATTTTGTTATTCTTTTCCTTCTTTTCTTTTTTCCTTAATTTACTTACTTATTTATTTTACTTTATTTACACTTCATAATTTCCTAATCATTCATCGTACTAATGATACAGTAGAGTCTCCATAACTGGCATAGTCAAGGGGAATAAAAATTTGTTCGAGTTAGAGAGAGATTCGAGTTATAGGGAGCTAAAATAGAGGGGGCCGTACTTGATGGGACCAAATTTTTGTTTCGAGTTAAGGAGGCATTCGAGCTATAGAGGTTCGAGTTATGGAGACTCTACTGTATTAACAATTTAATAAACGTATTTTTTCGACCAATATAGGGGCTCTATGAAAAGATTGAGTTGATTTCATTATCATCCTTATCTTCTTTGAACCCTGTCTGTTTTAATATTATAAAATATAATTTATAGTGAAATACATAATTGTAACCTAAAACTTTGTAAAATATTTTAACTACGAACATTGTAGATTTATATTTAAACAGCAAAATATATATTACCACTTTCAAAAATGAATATAAGCCTCATATTATATGTATACAATAATGTAGCCTTTTGTGAATTCATATAAACTTTTGAGTAATATGATTTTTTTGGTAATTTTATAAAACTGCTGATTTTGGGTAAAAATAAATGCTGACATCATGTAAAAATTTTTCACTATATTGAAAAAACGCTCTAAAATAATTTATATTATTTAGGTCCATCATCATACAAAGTTTCACGGCACACGGATTAAATGAATAGTTATTTGCTACGGGCTTATGGCTAATTGAGGTTGATTGAGCGGATATTTACGTATGCGGAAATTGGTGCCCTAATTTACGCTAGGATCCGTGGTATGAAAAATTGTTATAGGCCTCCATGCTAAAATAAATTGACAGATATTTATAATATTTACACCTCAAGTACCGTTATCTCATAAAATAAATTATTTATTACAATTATTTTGCGGCACAACCGTCAAATTGCGGCTTGATTGTTAAGAAAATGAATAGCTAATCAATTAAACTGCCGTTAAGAAAGGTAAAGAATTAAGGGTTCACCCTTATTTTGATGAAAGAATGTTGAAAATGGGGTTAATATCAAAGCCCCCTAGGACAAAATCACCCTGAACAAAAGCCCTCGAGTTTAAAATGTTTAGCGTTTTCATGATTTTACTTTTAAATATTTCTTTCGTTAAAATCTTAATTATTCGTAATAACAAATTTTAATCTCTAGATTTATTAGGTTATAGATTGTTGGTATAAATGATTGTAGGCAATACCCGTACCATTAAGTCTGTTTAGGGATTTTTTCAGTTTAAAAAAAATAAAATAAATAAAATCGGGGCATTCGTCTGTTTCTAAATTTTAAAAAAAAAATTATTTGGGGGCTTTTGTCTGTTTCGCAATTTAATTTGGGGGCTTTGTCTATGGGGGATATCGGGGTTTTTGTCATCAAAAATGACGTCATATTTCGAAATTTTTTTTTTACTAAAATTTTCATTTAATGCTTGTGTTTAACTGTGCAAATTTTTAAGTGGATTGGTCTTTCCAATCAAAAATTCAAACATTATGAGTGGGAGGGGGCGGAATTTGCCCCCTTCCAGTATTACACCAGAAAAAAATACCTAGTATTAATAAGGTTAAAATAACTGTTCTTAGGAAATTCAGAAAAAAATAAGCCCTGAGTATATATAAGATATATGTTTTTTCCTAAAATATATATTTTATCTTCAAGATTGTTATACATTAATTGAATATCTGGTCCGTATATTAGAATAAGGGCCCAAATAGGGGTCCAAATTTCTCACCCAAATTGGACACCCAACCTTTTTCATCATACCCTTTATTATACTTTAATTTTATATTCGAGTGAAATGCTGAACAAAATATGTAATTTTCAGTTTTACTTACCCGTGAAAAATCATTAAAACTATTTAAAAAGCATTTAAATCGTGATTTTTGTTTCTTAATTGCTCTGCATAAAGTTATCTATGGCACAAACCCGTTGTAAAAACTAGAATTTTATAACTTTTCGAAATAGCATGGATGTTCCAATAAAATATATTATTTTTGTTATGCTATTGTATTATTTTTTTGAATGGAGAATGAATTAATATTCACATGCGGGTTAACTAGCCTAATCAATATTCCGAGTTAACATTAAATACATAAAAGAATTGTGCGCAACAAATAGTGAATGTCAAGAATAGAAATACTGTTGGTATCAAGCATACTTTTCTATGCAAGTCCTATTTGTTAATAATTATGCTCTATATATCTGATAAAAGGCACTTAGTATTTCACCACAACTAAGCAGATTTTATAGATCAGGGAAATTAAATTGTCATCTTCTTATCGACACGGATCAGTCCTAACTCATGTAGCTCAGTCATATCACCATACAATACTCTTTTATTGTTTTTGTTCACAGCAGTATGAAACAACTCCAGTGGAATGGAATGTAAGATCTTACTGTATCGTACCTCCTCATTGCCAGCCATGTGAATTTCTAACAGAAGTTGGTCTATTTGTTGAAACCATCCTTTGATAACCCATTGCTCCAACACGTCCCACTCAGCGCCCTCTACATCCATGCGTATCATCGTCAAATGTTTGTGTCCGTGCCGTTCCATGATGTGACCCAAAGTTTCGATAGGATAATTATTCTTTTTACCATCTAACGTACTTTTACCTGTATGAGTTCCAGTAATATTGCCTATTCCAATGGGTTCGAACAGATGGTTAGCGTGTCGTTTGTGCTTTTTGGCTTTCATCGATGGGTCAAATGAAAATACCGAGCATCCCATACTTATCATAAAATCATCGAAAACCCAGATGTTGGCGATGCCAATCGAGTAAACAACGCAATCTTTTCGTTTAAAATTGTCCAAACACAAGTGAACGTCCGGTTCTATGGATCTTTGATGTTGCAAATTATATGTTCTTTCACACTTTAACGGGTTTGACGTATTTAGAAATGCTTGTATGATTTTGTACGAATGCTCCATAACTGGCCCTTTTGAATTCGTTTTTGTTAAAAATTCGCCAAATTTCACATTCGTCTGACTTGCATAAGTTAACCACAAAATAATCACACATAATAACAACAGGCATAACGGTGCACATTTTCTAGAAGCTTTACCAGAGAGCCTATATATAAAAAAAATAATTTGATTAATAAATGTACAGTTAACTTTTTCTAAATTTTGAAAATTGAAACCTTTTTAGGATACTTATTTTAAAATAACTGTCAACAAAGTTGGTAAAATAATAACTTTTAAAGTTATTCGGTGTTTTTGTATTTGAAAATGGTGTTTTTAGTGACATATTCTATACGAATTTGCCGTTTATAGAGACAATAATTTACATTTTAAACTACATTCATCTACTTTTTAATGAGCGTACCGGCTTTAATAAGCGCCCCCTTCGAATAAGCACCCCTTAGAAGGTCAAAAATTAAATGAGCGCCCCGGCCGTCTTTCAGATAAATACGGTATATCCCAATTTTTATTTAATGTTTCTAGCCAAAACTCGAGAAATATTTTGCTGATTGTTTAATATTTTTGACACAATGTTCATTGATATAAATTCCATTTTATTTCAAAAAGTAAATTTTAGATAATTAGTAAATAGTTGAAATATCAATTAAAATCTGAAAATGCTAATTTCACTCTAATTCCAATTCTAATTCATCTAATTTTTTTCACAATATATTTATGTGGGCAGATACATAGTTGGTGAAAATTTCATTATAATCCGACAATAAAATATAGAGATATCGCTGAAAATCTAAAATCATATAGGGTGCTGAATTAAGAAAACCGTTATGGATTTTAAAAATATTTTTAGCTAAAGATATTTTGATGTAAAATACCTATTGCTTTCAAAAAATTACCCGAACTGATTAATTATTTGGTAAGTTGTGACAATATTAAGGTAAACATTTTTAACGTATATCTAAATTTTTTTTCGATTTTCTTAGAATTACGCAAAATCTGACATTGTAAAACTGTGTGTTGAAAAATATTTTGAAAAACCACCGTGCCCAGATAATCAACCCATCCTGGACATTTCAATTCATGCTGAGCATTAAATCGGGAAAGCCAAATATTTCATGTAGAGCATGAATTGAAATATCTTCAA
>JAUOBW010253654.1:0-11321 GCA_032360285.1 Lepidozona retiporosa | reverse complement strand
ATAATAAGGCAGAAACAATCAAAAAACCTTTTGTTGCAATTTCTTCCAGGTCAAATGCGTATAATGACTGGACTACATGTTGAAACTAGGATTAATACGGATTAATATAACACAATAGATAATTGTAAACCAAAAAAATATTGAACTAATTGAAAATTAGTTAAACTGGTACACATAAGGAATTGATGTAGTAAGTGTGATTTGTTGATGTCAGTCAGCATTTTTATAAATCGTTCTACATAGAAAACTATAGTTCCTATATATTTCAAATTTGTTCTCTTTGTTTGTCAAGAGCAGTTCTTAATATTAACAAAAAAAAATTGAAAAGTTAGATTTTTGTGTCACGTGACCAAAACGGTGGCCATTTTTTTTTACAATAAAATGTAATTTTTAAACTCAAATAAAAACTAATTGCATGGTTAAATTTACTTAAATTTTATCTCAACAGTTGCTAAAAATTGGTATAAAAATTGTGCCAAATTTTTGGATTATTCCTCCTGTGCATAGAAAAATATTGTTTCATATATAACGAAAATTTTCTAAAAAGAAGAAAAAAACCTTCAAAAAAAACAAAGCGTTTGTCAAAGTCATTTTTCAATGTGTAATACATCTCGATTGGTGATAGATACTTTGATATGGTTTTTGCACAGTTTGCAAAAGTCTGCTGAGATAATGAATAAACTAAATATAAATGAATGACTAATAACATATCATAGGGACATAGTGTTATTGAGACGACCCGACTGGGCGGGTCCGACGGAGTGAAAGGGGTAAGAGATATTTAACCATAATTGGCGTGGCTATTTGAAAACCTGTTATGCGCGGGGGTGGGCCTCCGGAGGACATCCCTACAAAAAGGCCCTTAATGTACGTCGGATTTGATAAACATTGGTACACACGTAGTCATTAATTTAATATACAATTTGAAAAAAAAAATCGAAAAATATTTATATTATATATAATGGCGGAAAAATGATGACGTAGGCATTTTTTGGCCAAAATGCCGTAATTTACCAAAATGCAATAAAAAAATAATTTTAAGAGATTTGTGCATGCGGTTTTTGGCATATGAAAGAAAAACGATAATTTTTTGAAAAAATAATATCCAAAAAGGCGGAATTTTGTATCATATCTCACCATTTTGAGAAATTTACTAAAATCGGTTTAGGACCCCTACGAAGAATTTAAGAAGCTGATTTTTAGCCTTGCGCGAGTTCTCAGAAGGATCTATGTATGCTCAAAGTTCCATGCTTAATAGCTCTAATGGTTCAAAAGTTATCCGAAATAGGGACCTAGTGGCCGAAAATGGCATTTTAGACAATAACTCACAATTTTGGGACACCTAAATTGGCTCATATTTGGTACACTCCTTCTCCCAGGTAGAAAAAAATGCTGATATACTACTGACGCTATAAATTCTCCATTTTTAGAGCTAATATATGAAATAAATTGGAAATAGTTTACGAAGGACTGAATGCTTATTATACAGACCTATACTAATAATAAGTTATTTAACCATGAATTTTGCCTATTTATTGGCCAATATTTCCAAAATATAACTACAGGGCCGCTAAAAACGAGACTTCGGGGTAAAAATTAAGTCACCGGTAAACAAAACTTTTTTTGCACATAAAGCGCTATAAAATTTTAGAAGTTTTCAGGAAAATTTACATCGGCCCGCTAAAGACTTCGGTTAAACCGGTTAATTTTTAAAATCCCCCGTCCAGGAGGCCCCTCCCCGTGACCAGATATTGTTAAGTTGATTTTAGGGTCAGATTATCTCTACCGGGACCCGAAAACTGTCCCGTGGGTCAGAAATAAGTAACCGGTAAAAATAAATTTCATATTAATAATTTTAAGAACTTGTGCGTTTAACCGTTTAACTTCAGCGTTTTCGAGAAAAACTATCGGGTAACTGAACTAGAATAGTTAAAGGGAGGATTTCGAAACAAAGAGATTGTTTACTACACAAACAAGCAGGGCTCATATGAAACTGCATCAAAATAAGCTTGGTTCTAAAAAAGTGAAATATTATATCAATAACTCTAAAATTGTTTCACTTATAAGCAAAATAAATATTTCTTATAGCTCTGTGATTTCTTAGATTTATATTACTGTATGTCATGTCATAAATTTCAATGTCACTTTCATAAAATGTATTAAGGAAATAAAAAGCATAGTACTCCATATCGAAAGGCCTTTAATCTAAGCCAAACATGCAAAAACGGTTGGGGATCCCCTTAAGTGTTGGGGTTTTCCAAAATTTGACAAAATAATAACGAGAGAGTCGCTGCACTGTTTCGATGCACATAATATAAAGAGGAAGACGATTATTTAAGGTAGGTAATTTTACAAGGTGTGCACGCCTTAATAAAGGGGATTTGGAGATTTCTGAGAAGTGAGTGAAAGATGGAGGTGAGTTTGAAATATTTCTTAAAACTCCCCCCAAAAAAACTCATTTTTACAAATGAACCCTAGGAGTTTATTCGATCAATTACTGTATTTTAAGTTCTCTTTGTTATGATATATTACTAAGCGTAAGAAATAATTCCGACATGCAAAAATATTTAACTTTCTCTAAAGATAAAGATAAAATATATTCTAAATAATTTTAATACACTTTCCAGTAGATTGAGATGCAGTATATTTTATCGATAAATGCAATAACTCCAATCACTCTACTAAGTTTTCCTATTTTATTACCTTCCATCAATCTATATTTGCAAACGAACTTTATATATTCTAACCAGCAAATGACCTATTTTTGAACACATGCAAGAAACCCCATTTAACCCTACAGCTGGAAGTTGTTGACTAAATGTTACATACCTCAGCATGTCCGCCGGGTGTAAGGGTCTTTTTACATTTTTCACATTTTAAACAAGGTCTATGCCAATCGTTTCCAAGTGAGGTAACTTTTTCAGCTAAAAATAAAGTAGTTAATATTTCAGAATTTTTAACACAATCGGGCTATACAATATCCATAAAATAATATTATTTAACTGTAAAATGACTACACAATGTTTCATGCTAATGATTTTCAAGTAATTTGGTTTAAAGTTTAACAACTTTTTTGGGAATGTCGCAATTAATATGTTAATTATATGTTAAATTCTTTAATTATCTGAATTGTATCGTGGAAAATATAGTTAAATTTATGAAGATACTATAAAAAATTTAGTAAATTTATAAATTTATTAAATTCAAATTATTCCTTTGTATCAAATTTAGCTAAAACAAATTTATATGCCGTCACTTAGCAATAAATTCTGATTTTTTTGTTCAGTAATTCATCCAGATTTTTTTATAAGTTTTCTTCAAGGCATAGTTGACATTTCTTAGAAATATTGTTATATGATATTTTTAAAATATATGTTAACTTTGAAGTTCTCCTTTCTTTTCCTTCATATCCCAGTCATAAGCAGAAAGGGTAGTTTTTAAATAATTTTTATTTTTGAAAGATGCCTTCTGATTGGCATATCTTTTTTTAAATTGACCTTCTCTAAGTCCAAAATAAAATATATAAAATTTATAATGGATATGCCAATCACAACTCACCGTACAAAAATAAAAGTGAGGAACTAACAAGCCAAATCATTGAAACTGAAGTCGAAAACAACTTTGGTTTCAAAACAAAAAACACACCTCCTCATACTACTGAATTAGAAAAGTTTAAAAAAGATTTATTAAATTTAGTGAAACAATACAATTTAGAAATACAAATAATGAATTTCAAGAGAAATTATTTTGAAAACAAACAAAAATATTTTTGGTTTACAAAACCAGTAACATTTATGAATTTTGACCCGAAAAACCTTTACTCGAAAATATAACTAAAATCTATATAAAGCTCCTGGAAAACTTGAGCAAAACTTGAGCAGTCAAGCCAGTCGCTTAACAGTTATTATATTGACCCACGATATCCCGTTTCCGTGGCTGTACATAGCCTTTGCAAGCCATATGTAAAATACATTTTGTTTGTCCACCATATATCGTGGACATATACGGCTTTTTTGATTGGCTAATTTAAGAAAATTACTGGAATACATGGGGTTTTTATTTTTTATTTAGTTCATTGGAAACACATAGAAGACCGCGGCGTCTCCCTACGTTTTAATCGAAATGTCTCCCTACGATTTAATCGAAAGCATCGATAATTCGGGAAAACAGTTGCTTTTCTACGTTGGCACCACAAGTATCGAGTAATCTAGGTCAGCTAAATATGGATTGACCACAAATTTGAATCATTTTAATTGAAACAGAATCATGACCATGTGATATATTCGGATTTAGATCGTTAATTATTTTAAATAATTCGTCAAAATTAATATTAATATTATCGATATGATGACCAGTTCTTATTACTTGTTCTGGCAGGATACTACTATTTTGAATGATGTTACATTGTTTATGGCAAAATAATGATCGAATTTAGTTGATTTTGTTAATAAATTCCTCTCAAAATGACCTTCTGTTAAAAGTGGTGGTATTGCTGGAATTGTCTTTTTCCCTAAGAAACGATTTAGTATTGCCCAATATGCCTTAGCGCCTAATAGCGGATCGTTTAACTTTGAACCTAATTTCCTAATGTAATTCTCCTTAGAACTCACTATTAGGTCAGAACATCTTTGCTTAATTAAATCAAGTATCTGTTTATCCTCGTCTCTCCTTCCGTTTTCGATAAGTTTTTTATATAATCTATTTTTCTGTCTTAATATAGTTTTTATATCATTTGTTATCCACGGTGGGTCTTTATATGTACATTTAACAATTTTGTCAGGTATAAAATTACGAAATATATTCATAATGGTAGTTGTAAGCAAATTTACTTGATCGTGTATATTAAGAGTACTAAGATTTTCTCTCCAATTAAAAGCAGATATACTCTGGCGTATAAGGTCTGTGTCCGCTTTATTGTAATTCCATTTATAAGGTGGTGGTAACTGTACCTTGAAATTGATTTTAGCATATATTATCTGATGATGACAAGTTCTAAAAAGGGATGGGTGGACACCACTTTCTAATACAAAATTAGGCTGATCGGTAAATATTAGGTCAATGCAACTGGGTAAATTATTTGGCTGGAAATGCGTGGGATCCTGAATAATTTGACTATAACCTGAACTGATAGATAAGGAATCCAGTTCCACTCCACAGTCATTAGTGATGTCTTCTGACCACCATTTATTATTTTTTGCATTGAAATCGCCAACAATATAACTACATAAAGGAGATTCAAGATTAATTTTTTCTAACAAACATTCAAAATTTTCACAAAATATTTCAAAGTCCTCGCTAGATTGACTTGGTGTACGATACAGACAGGTAATAAAACACTTTTGCCGGTTTGATTTTATCTCACAGACAATACATTCATTTAACGTTTCTATATCGTTTCTATGAACAAGTGGAATATGTTCTTTGTAGTATATACAAACTCCTCCATAACCGGTATCATTCAATTGATCGGATCTCAAAATCTCATATCCATCTAATACTAATCTTGTATCGTTATTTAAATATGATGAGTTAAGCCAAGTCTCACTCAAACAAATGATATCATAATTATATATTGAGTTATAGGCTTTTAAATGTGCAATTTTAGAGAAGTCGTGGGCGGCCATACTATTCAAATTCCAATGACATATAGATATGGATTCAATTTTGGAACGATTTGGACCTGGATTAGATTCAATATCGCCACATTTCATCAGTAATACATCAATAATAAATATAATCATAGTTATCGATTCAAGATTTCTTATGTTGCATAACCTTTCGAGAGCTCTATTGGAAAATGTAAATAATGAAATGTAAATGAATTGAACTGTAATATGAGTATAAATATACGTAATTAGAAATATGTGGTTGAGGTCATTCATGTGATCAAGGGAGCAAAGTAATGTACCAAAAACTGGGTATGTTGAAAAAAAAGAATATATGACAATTATGACTGGACAGGCTATGATAATCATTAAAAAACTTAGAAAAGTCACAAAATTAGGTAAACATTTATATAAAAATAAGGGTAAGCAAATTAAAGAAAAAATAGATTCCACTAACTCTTTTTTTAAGTCCACTTTTTTAGCAGATTTTAATCTATATGCTGAGAAACATCCTATCCTTGCCCTCCATTGATTTATATCAATCATTTAAAAAATAGTGTAAGTATTGAGCATTAACAGCTTGAGTAATATATAGCCACATAAAGAGAAATATATTTAGAAAAGGAATACAGATAGAAAAGAACTTCCTAGAAAATTTACATAAAAATAAAACACAAACAAGATGATGTACATTCGGTACACTTATCACCAACTCAAATCGCGTATAATTCATTAAAAAAAACAAAAATAGCCTAGACCGAAGATTACTTTGAACTAATAATTTCATTAAAAAACTTATAAAATCTCTAAAACTGGATAAATATATCGGATTTAATTTATTATCAAAGTTAGATATATTTAGAAAAAACTGTCAATCATTTACCATATTTATAAACATAGATTACCTAATGCATAATTTTAAGTTGAAAGCGGTTATAACCAGTTGATTTAAAGTTTATCACACTCATATGAAATATCGATAATACGTGATTTAGTGCAACTCGGATATTTCAAAGAAAAAAGCTACCTTAATAAGACGTGATTTAGTGCAGATCAGAAAGAACGGGTGCATGTTTATTAAGTATTTACTTTGTCTTTAATTTAGTTCAGTTATGTGATGAAAAAATGCTATTGAGAAATATTTTTTGTTAGGTGATAAAATATATAAAATTTAAGAAAAGCAACAAGATATTTAAAATTTAGGGTGATAAAAATTTAACGGTAATAAAAAATAAACCTGTTTAGTTCACCGACTTGGCCTTACTAAAGAGTCAATAATCTCTTTCGGGAACATATTTTTTAGATCTTCGATGTGACCAATGTGCGTTAATGTTGTATCAACAAGCATTCCTTGTTCGTTTTTAAAACCGCCTGTTTTTATTTTTATTCCTCCATTTATTGTGAAGAAGCCATGAATAAGGGATCTTTTAAATAACGCGTTGCATTTCCCCAAGAGAATTCGAAACGCCGGGCAAAGAGACTCATTTATATAAAGATTTGATCCAACTGGAACTGACAAAATATTTTTTTCCTCTTCATTTAAATTTCGTAAAATACCTTTATTTTTAAGAATTGCAGAAGCGTCCTGACGATTTACAAGCTTCGCGATTATTCTTGAGGTGTTTTTGAGTCTATGTATCGCTTGAAAATCTCTTTCGTTTACATTAACACCAGCTTTTGAAAATACTTCTATAACTGATTTTTTCAATTGATCAGGAGTTTTAAGCTCATCTGATAATCCAACGATCTCAATACACTCACGTCTGGCGTACTGTTCTTGAGCATATATATTTCTTTCTATAGCAACTAATCGTTCGTGAATGTTTCCAACATCATAATTCCTCGTTTCCTTCTCTTTTAAAGCAAGTATTTCGTTTTTCATTTCTAATACTTCGTCCATTATTTTTCCAATTTTATTTGTTAATTCCTTTTCTTTGTTTTGATATTGGTGAATTACAACAATTAACTCTTCTTTCGTTAGAGCAACCAAATCTAATTTCTTATGACTTTCAACTATGAACCAATATACAAGGGCAGGATGTTCATATTTCAACTATGAACCAATACAAGGGCAGGATGTTCATATGACTTTTAGTTAAAGATCATTCCGCGTTCTTTTAGTTCTTTTCTATGTTTGATCATCTGTGTTGTGTCCGGATGAAATATACCAACAGGCAAATTAGTACAGATTTATATTTATTAGTTCGGACCAAGAGCCAAACAAAAAGCCATTTTTTCAACCTCCTTTCTTCTGTTCTTTTACTGGTCTCACTGCGTGTTTACTTTTAGCTGACTTAAAAACTTAAAAAGGCTGCTGCAGAAGAGGTAGGTGCTTGGGGGTAGGATTTCATTCACCTCAGTGTCCACCACTGTTTTTCAAACTTACAGGACACTCACTTTTCTTTTTCTTCTAGCTTTATATCCTTATTTTCTCCCTCTGTTGTACTGCTTCTTTGTATCCTCCAACCAGTCTATCCAGTGCTTTTCAAATAGGCTATCCATTTGAACTTTGGACAGAGGTATATACGTACATTTCCAGGGGGTGTTGAGCAATTAGTATTTACAGGGATATTAAACTGAATATAGGCAGAGTAGTTTAACCCTACCTTACATGGGGGCACAAAGTGCACCTCTGTCAGTTAAGTTTTAATAACACAAGAAATATTCATCATATAACCCCAAAATTGGTTATTTACCCGTTATGACGTCAGCTGACGGTATTTTAAGGTCAAAATGACGTCAAAATCTTGAAAAATAACGTCAAATCTTGAAACATGACGTCAAATTTTTTTGAACCAAAATCGATCAAAAATCATTCCTAAATTTTTATGCATTTATTTTACTATTTTACTAAGGTTGGTGGTCAGTTTCAGTAATATTCTAAGAGTTAAACTAAGTCAAATTTGTACGATTTTTGCTGACTTTGAATAATGACGTCAAAGACTGACGTCATCATATTTTCTTGTCTTAAATACAAATTTTAAACACTAACATGGTTTTAATATATTTTAGATATCTTTTGTGAAGTTTGAGACAAATATGTGTGCCAAAAATTACATTTATAGCTATATCATACTGGAAATTATTGAGGGGGCACATATCGAGGGGGCACATATCGAGGGGGCGTGCCCCCCCCCATCATGTATTATCAAGAACCCAAATCGCCCATGTAAGGTAGGGTTAAGATATTCGCACGTCTATACCCTTGTTCAGATATCAAATGGAGTAGCCCAATCAGTTTTTCCTGAAGTTCATGTCAAGGTATTGTTATTGTTTTGCCATTGTTATTGTTTTAAAGCGAATTTATTTCGTAACCTTCTTGTGAAAAGCTGAAATTAGATTGGTTTATCAACACCCCGGGATGTATTCTCGACATTTTATTGGCGACAGCTAATTATGTAATTTATGCAGAACTTTACGCAAAAACTACTACTGAGAAATCAGCTAGCCGGGTGAACAAATTCAATATACACGGATCTTGTCAATTGATGGACACACTTCAAAATACACGCTACGCTTATGTTTCTAGCTGCGCAAAAAGTTATGTCTGAATATGTGATCCCTCATATGACTCGAAGGCGAGTCAATAGTTTAAGACCACCTGGGTCTAGTACATTGAAATAGGATCAGGCTTTGGACAGTAAAATTTTAACAAAGAGGCTTTAAATATCGAAATTGATGCTGAATTGCGTAATTCATGGGTTAGTTGGTTCCAGGCTCTAATACAAAATGGAAAAAATGAATTTAGGTAGAAGTTTGAGTTTATGGGGCAATAACTAGAAGAGAAATTCCGGACAACTTATGTGGACAATATTAAAACAATAAACTAACCTATGGTACCTTCTCCGGTCACAAAGACTCTCAAGTCCTAGTTCTTGGTATAATTTATATCGAAATGTCCCTTGTATTGCTCCCATAATAGCTAACGCAGCATTAACGTTTTCACTCCACACCTCGGGATATATCTGCATGTAGTTTTCTACATTTCAAATTTATAATGTTGCATTAATAGATTTATTCCAACTCTCAAATGTATATTGTTTGCCTTGCGTAGCTGTTCGGCATTATGCGAGAGCACCACAAACAAAATAAATACATCAATCAAGACTACATGGAAAGCATCCTCATATCCTGCCCGTTTTGCCGTTCAAAGTTCTAAAAATCCTGCGCTTTTTGACAATCTCAGGTTTAATTTATCTACAATATAGCTTTTCCAAGCAACTGTCTCAGTACCTCGCCAACGCCTAATTGCTCTGACCGCTGGCTTTTTTCTAAAGGAATCCGTTTTCACGCGATATACGTTTCGATGTTATTTTTTTCCGTTTCAACAATTTCACTATTTTTGTAGTATCTAACTTTCAGGAATGCAATTGATTCAGAATACTATCAATAAATGCGAGTAAATTAATTCTAAATGTAATTTTTTTCGTTAAAACTAACTATTACACCTACCTATTCCGTCTTATTCGGCAATCACTTTATTAGATGGCTTCTTGTTTTAAAAAAAAAATCCCAGATTCTAAATTTTAAAGATCTTAAAGAGAAAATATCAAATGCTTAAATTAAAGTTTACCAATGAGGCTTCAATGCCTTCAATTTTACAATAATGCGATGCCGTAAGGTTTGATTTTTTGAATATATATTTTGACCGAGATTTTAGTCCCACTGCCACTATCGTATTCATTGAAGCTTTCGTAATTAACTATTCATCGATATGCATCAATATTACGGGACCGACGAAGGGAATTTGATTTGAATTATTAATTTCCGTAATTAGGAAACTTAATGCAAATGGTGGATGAAATTATAAGCACTTTATTCATAAGTATTTTGTCATTTTGAATGTATCATAATTCTATTATACCATAAATAATTATCCCCAATCTATAGAAATATTATTTCTAACTTTATAATATCCATAAAATAAGATTATTTAACTATACAATTACTACATAATGTTTCATGCTAATGCGATTTTTCAAGTAACTTGGTTGCTGCAATGTTTTTAAATTATGCATTTCTAACTATATATAAAGTTTTGGCAGAATTGGTGAGGGGGAAACTCTTTGGAATCGAACGAAGGTTAAAAAATAAACGTAAGGTATGGGTAAGATGAAACAAACTGGAATTTGGTAAAAAAGCTTGAGAAAATTAGGAATCGCGACGTTTTTGAGCCTAAAATTAAATCAAAGGTAGAAAAAAAATCGATTTATTAAATTAACATTTTGGACCTAGAATCAAACGAAGGTTAAAAAAGTCATAAAATTCCTGGAACTAAAATAGTTAAACCACAAAAAGTAAAAGATGATAAAATTAAAATGGTGGAAACAAGTAAAACACTTAGGTTCTAAAATTCATCAACGTAGATTGAAAAGAAGTTTAAAAATGGCGAGGTGAGAAAAATTGGGGTGGTATTGTCTTAGAGGAATTGTAAAGTAAATAGTTGGGGTTAAAATAGAAAATAAATCTACATCTAGAGGTAAAATATGTTGCCACAAGTTATACTTAACTTTTCGATTCGATTATTATCATTTTCGATTTCGATCTCTTTAGCTTACCCGTAGCACTGCTTTAAATAGAACCAGCACCGAGACCCGTGGCCTTTCTGGAAATATTGTCAAATTGACAGTTTGTCGGTTACCACGTTAAACACAAAACTTACTTACATATATATTACTTTTACGTTGCAAAAAAACAAACAAAAAATAAAAGTTA
>JAUOBW010253543.1:0-11324 GCA_032360285.1 Lepidozona retiporosa | reverse complement strand
AAATTTCGATGCATCTATGTTGCTGTTGACAAGAACAGAGGAATGAACTAAATTGAAGTTTAGATATTACAAAATCAGTAACTTTAATAAATTTGAGAAAAAGTTCTTCGTGTTAAGACATGTGATTTAAAGCTATTTTCACAACCTTACCTATTACCAAAGATTTAACAAAAATTATTTTTGTAAATATATATATTTTTTATTTTTGATATTTTTTTTTAATTATCCAAAAAAAAAAACATTTTGGTATATAACATAGGGTGTAGATGGCTTCTTCAGAAGTCATGACTTAAAGGATTACCGATGGATTTCTACCTGAATTTTCACTCTCACCCCTTGAAATATAAATACCTCTAATATTAAAAAAAAAAAAAGCAAAAGTATGTTCACTATAGTTAATATTAAAAAACAAATTAACAAGAAAATGAATCAAGAAGAAAGGTTAAAAATTTTAAAAATTATTTCCAAATTTTTAAGCTTCACTATACCAGTAAAAATGTTTTCCTTGAAAATAACCAAGACACAAGTAAACTGATATTATAAGGTATGCCAAACAAATTGTTTATTTCGCTAAAAACATCTATTTACAAAGTCTCAAAAAATAAATTCACATTAATAAGTGTTTAGGATTTGTTTTTTATATTAATTGGCCGACTTACTCATCTCTATGGTAAGCGATTTTCGTAATTATAGTTTGTCTAGCCGTTTTATATCCAAACTTTCCTCTAAAGCAAGTTTTTCTTGGATGTCTGTAAAAATAAGCTAAATTGATAGTACACATTGACTAAAACACATATTATAAAGCAAGTGGGGTCAAAATATTTGGCTTCTAAAATGTTTATTTAGGTCCCAGGCTCGATTTAGCCCTGATTTTAAATTAAAAATTTTAAAAATTCTTTCTAAATTTTTAAGCTTCACTTTACCAGTAAAAATTTTTCCTTGAAAATAACCAAGACATAAGTAAACTGATAAAGGTATGCCAAACAAAGTTTTCTAATTCCATGCAAAGAAAGAAAAATTCTACACATTGTTTATTTGGCTAAAAACATCTTAAGAACATGCCTAGGCTGAGAATTGTGAGGAATGAAGATTAACTTGACCATAACTTTTAAGAGTAGGAAAAAACACACAAACAAAATAAATTTAGTTGTCCACGAAGTTAACAAAATAAATTTACAAGTTTCAAAATATCTATATATAAAAGACATATACATTTTAAAAAATACAAGTATCCTAATCTAGCTAATAAATTAAGCCAAAAATCATTTTTGTAACTAAAAGTCAAAATGTTGGACAGATGAAATGAGCTGTTTTAGTTTAAGATAAATAAAATTATTTTTAAACAAGAAACTTTTTTAAATTTTAAAGAGAAAGTTTAAGTAAATTTCTAACACTTAGCTCATAAGCTCTGACAAGATAGATAGCACTTAAGAGCTTTGAATTAAAAAAGACACTTGCTGAAAATTCGCAAAACATTTTGCACAAACAAACTGACTAATTTTTTTTCCTTACAAAAATATGTTTTTTTTTTAATACATTTTTCTTTTTAAAAATCAAAAAGTGACCATGTAACAGTCTAAAATTTATTTACATATTTACTTTAGTGTACTAAATTTACTCTGCTGGTGTTTCGATGACTGACTCATCTTCAAGGTAGGTAAATTGAGTTATGCGATTGTTTATAGCTTTAATTTCTAAATTTGCTTCCAAGACGAGCTATTCCTGAATCTCAATAAATTTTGCTGTTTGCTGTTCATAGGAAAATCCATAAAACTTTTTTATCACCTCTCCATCAAACTCTAAAACCACATTCTCTCCTTCTCTTTCAATTTCAAGGACACCGCCAATCATGATAGGTAGGGATTTTGGTTTTAGTGTCCGACCACAACAAGAACAGGTATAAACAATAATATCCTTATCGGGTAAGACTGCTTGGCAGCGCGAACATAACTTTGCACTGGACAGTTCTACATTTGCAATTTCTGGACGTATGAAAATGTCAGGAGTTGTTAAGGCTGACTCCTCGGAACCCTGAACATTTTCCCAATCAACTGTAACTTCGGAAAATTTTTGAAAATTCGTATTTTTTGTTGTGTTGAGCTTAACTCCATCAAATGCTTTGGTAGCAAGATTAGTAACGTGATATGAACACTTATCTTCTACTTGCTCATACTTCCCTTTCCAAAGGGTCATCTTAATGGATAACTGGTTTTCATCAACCAATATAGCGTTGCGAAATTGTATACCCTGTGGGCTTAACTCAACGGCAGAAGTAAATAATAGCGCCCCCTTAACGTCAATGTTTTTTTGAAGGAAGTTTAATGTCAGAGATTTTGGTTGTCATATCCGTTAAAGAGAAGTTTTTGATGGCAATAGTGGCCCCCCTTTCCGCTGGTTGAAGAACCACATATCATTTGATGTTGAGATGTTCTCAGCGATAACTGAACCTTTTATTTGGTCTTTTTGAAGGTTTAAAAACAGCGTATGTTCATTTTCATAATTCATAACTCTAAACTCAATCAAGTTTTTATCACTTTCTTGGAACTTAATATCGAAATATTTGTTGCCTTTTGTAGCCGTAATTATTTGACCAACATGGACAATCAATTTTATCGGTGAAAACATATGTCCTGAAGGACTTCCATATTGTCGCTTTCCAGCCATCTCGCTTGTTCGTCTTAAGAAAAAAGAAAAATAGCAAGTAAATAAAAAATGAAAAAAATGCCACTCACTTAAACAAAACATAAAAGTTATATAGTTTCATCAAAAAGCCCAATCTATGGTAGTTAAGGTAAAAAAAACTTGTTTACATGAAAACACAATTAAGAAGAATTCCAACCAACTGCAAAAAATCTGTATTTTTAAGAGTTGAAAATTATGACACTTATTGAGATAAATTTATTTTGAATTAAATGAATATTAAAAAAGTCAACAGATAAATAATTTGAATTTTTTACTTATATTACAAGAAACAAAATCATGGGCCCAATTTTTTAGGCAGTGGAAAAAGCTAAACTTTGATTATGTTCACCCACACATCACGTACCATTTTTGCGGAAACAATTTTCTCTTTGCAAAGGAAATTTTAAGGACAATTATTAGCAGAAAATTAAAGTTATTGTGAATTTCCAACAGCCAGAAAGTTCTAATTTATATATATATATTTTAAAAATTAAACGATGGGAACAATTATCGAAAATGTTATAGATGATTAAATATAGGCGTTACGTGCAAGACAAGATTTTTTAGTTATGATTTATGTTAACATAGTAACTCAAGACATTTATTGCGTTTAAATTCACTAGCCATTTAAGCTCCCAGAAATAAGCCTAAAATAGCCAACAACTTAATGATAAATTTCTTTTTTATTCATTAAACATCACTTAAAATAACCAATATATTTTTATCCTTGGAAATAAGCAAGACATTTTTTTCGCAGTTGATGCACTCTAGTTGACAAAAACAGATGGAAGGAACTGTTGAAGTTTAGATAATAAAAAATGAGTAATTTTAAACAAGAAACTTTTTTTCAATTAAATAGAGAAAGTTTTAGTAAATTGCTAATGTCCATAAAAACACTCAGCTCATAACCTTTGACAAGATAGATAGCGCCTAGGAGCTTTGAACTAAAAAAAAACAGAAAAGTTTTTCAAAAATCTTTCTCTAAAACTTGCCAAACATTTACTTATACAAACTGACCAAAAAATAAAAATAAAATAATTTTAGCATACATAAAAATAGTGCATCACAAAAAAGTGTTGTATTATTAAATTTGTCTTTCTAAAACTCAAAAAGTGACAATGTAACAATCAAGTTTCTAACTTCAAAAATAAGACACATTCATTTGACATATTTTGTTTCAAGTAAGTGCACAATTCATAATATTTAATTTTCTTATCTGAAAATCAGGAATAAATTAAATATGTAAAGTTTATAAACTCACTTGATTCTTTCTTATCTGCTTTCTTGACTTACTTGATTATGCAATTTCAAAGAAACTTACTTTTTATACTTGAAAAAAGAGCATATGTTTTATATTAACCAATAGGAATAATCGTGTATGTTTTATATTACCCAATAGGGATTTAGTAAACATATGTTTAAATCTGTGCTAAATATCACACATGATAATTTCCTATGTTTAAACATGTGCTTAATATCACACATGATAATTAAACATGTTAATATGACTTCCTGGCTTCATGATTGTTATTATTGATTAGGATCAAAGATAATAAATCATGAAAATTTAATGAAAACATAAAACATATAAGGAAAATATAAAAATATAAATATAAAAAAGGTGACAGCTATTGTTATTATTTTTATTATTTACTTTACTTGAAAAACAATCCAATAAAATAATTTAAAGACTTCTTATGTATATAATATGCCTACAATAACAACTAAAATCTTTGAAACAAATATATCCAATTACTTATGTCTGACATAATTTATCCAATACCTAATAAACAAAAAAATTTATTAGCTTTTCCAGACCTAAATTTTCATAAAAATCTCAACTATGATTGGTCTGCCTACCTTGTACCACAAAATTACCATTTAATAAACAAAAACAGCAATTAATAATTATGATACCTTTGGAAGTGCAAAGTCAACTAAACCAGTCAGAAAGTTAAAAATTTGTTGAAAAGAAGCAATCATTTAAGCTTTTAATGTTTTTAAATATTTATTCCGTACACCTAGCTTTATATATAGCTAGTACAACTAAGTGTCTATTCCTATAATAATTTAAAAAAACTATATCTCAGTCTCAATAGTCTTTTAATAAAACTGGGTCGAATTTGTTCGATTAAATCGTAAAAGTAGAATGTATTTGAGTTAACGGCGTAAAAGAAACACGACATAAACTAAATTTAGTATGACAACGATAAACTGATGAATACGAAATCTGACTGCGAAATGATTTTTTTTGAAACATCAACACAACAGGTTTTTACTGCAGCTAATAGTTTTAACGTTTCTGTAAGAGCATGAACTTGGTTACTTCGTAATTGGAAGGCAGAATATCGTTTTCGTGATTATAACATACGTTAACGTGTAAAAGTACATCATGTTTGTGAAAACTAAAAGCAGATGAATACGCAATCTGCTAATAGAATAGTGTTTTTTTCGACAAGATAAAGTTTAGTGTAGTAGTTTGACATTTTTCGGCGTTTCTGTGAGAGCTATAAGTGATTAATATGAAGTCTGCTAGTGGAACATACTTTTGCGACACAATAAAGTTCGAGTGTAGATAAAGCTTACATGTTTTTATTTTTATTTCAAGTTTTTCGTGTTTATGTGATAACTGCTAGTAAATAAATACGAAGTCTTGTAGTAGAACAATGTTTTTTTTTGCAACAGTAATGTTCGTTGTGTAGAAGAAACATACTTACATACCGTTAATAAAAAATATATTATTATCTATAAAATATTCAAACATGTGAGTTTTAACTTATTTTCCTAGAAATCAAAATATCCTGTTTTGCTTTATCACAAAATTCTGATTTAAAATACACAATGATATTAGCATAACTTGTATCATATGTTGCCATAGCTAGATTGTTAAAATCATTTGATTAAGTGAGAAACATATTTTGAGAAAATTCAATCACGATTCACATAATTTAACAAAATCTAACAAAATATTAAGCAAAGACTATTTGTTTTTAAAAAGGTTGTTTCGTCAGTGAACTGACTGCCTTTCTCTTCCTTAATGAAAAGTATAACCTTAAGAATAACTGACTAAAAATTTTGAGGGATATCTAAAGTTTTATGCTTAGTAAAACATGAATGTTTTTTAAACATTTGAATCTTTGAAGTAAAACAGAGCTATTTTTAGTGGTCAAAATCCATGTTATGTGTGCAACAAAAAACCTAACTGTTTTTGTTTTGTGAGTCCATCAAGACTATCAAAGGATTACATAAGATTATGGGCTTTTATAATCAAGAAAATATTACAGTGTTCACTTGCAATTATTCTTTAGGTATCCCTCCGTAACCCACCCCACCCATTAATTTTTTAATTATATTTAAATTTTTTTCTTTGTATTTATTTAGCCTTTTAGCCTTTGTATTATAACATACTAGAAAATCATACCTCTTACATAATCTTAGCCAAATCTCTTTCTTTGAACTCTTTCATCATTGCAGCACAACCCTCATTAACTTGAAATCTTAGTATTGATGGGTCAAAAGGTCGTAAAACAGTCAGGTCTGTCAGTATTTTTACACGACTAAGAGGGACATAGGCAAATTCGATTCCAACATTTCTATATTTCCATGACCAGGAATTAAATCTACAATAGCTTTGGACAGTGTTTGTCCCTGACATTTATATGCAGTACAGCTAAAAAGTGATACAAAGGGGAAATGAGTTATATTAATACTAACTTTTTATTTTTACCAGGCACGTTAACTGTAAAGCTCTTTTTCATTGCGCTTATCGGGATATGATTAGGTGGTAATCCTTCCAGAGGTTTCAAATCAACATTATACAATTCCACAATAACGTAATCAGGATGATGCTTTAAGTAGAGAATTTCATCTGTTTCGTTATCAATAACTTCTCTATCATTGAACTTTATGTGCCTTACAACACCTGATGTTCCATTAGTAATTCCCAGTTCGGTTTTGATGTTACTGGTAACAATTACAGGCATTCCAATGTATAATGATAGTTCCCTTGGTATTCCTTGTGTTGCAGTACATGCCCAGTTTTTATACTTACTTGCAATATTCTTGGGAACTTTATTATCTTTTCCGATTTTATCTTTAGCGGTAGATACATACACCTTTGTGTACTGTGAATGACGAGTCACAAACAGACCATTTATTGCCATGACTAGTTGGTTTCCAGGTGCAATAATAGGCGCATCAGAAATCGAGGTTATGTCAACAGTTTGTCCAACTACTCTGCTGTTTATCATTGCTACGTCCTTGTCATTACATTTACCCTCTCGCAGACGATTAAGCATTCCCAAATATTCTGTGTCTTGAACTCTCATTTGTTCATCAAGAAGAACAATATGGGTTAATTGCTTCCATAGATGTGTCCCTAGGTCTTTGTTGATATTGGATTGATTCGTACCTCCACGTTTTTTCGATGTGATTTGTTTATACCAACCGCAGTATAATGGACTATCTTTTACAGGAGGAAACTGAATAAAGTCACCACAAAATATCATGTCTACGCCACCAAAAGGTACACTTGAATCAACACATTTTGCTCTTGTGAGTGATTTAGATATATTTACTAGTTGCCTACATCCAATCATTGATACCTCATCAAGGATAACAGTATTTATTTTCTCAAAAGAACTTTGCAATTTTATAGAACTTTTATTGGAAGCAAAACCGAAGAGTGTTGTTGTGGTGCTACCTCCTATATGCTTCGCAGCAGTTCCTGTATTCGCACATAGTTTTAATGTATTTCTTTCTTTAACTCTTTTATGAAATTCAACAATTGCCTTGATAACTTGACTTTTTCCTGTGCCACCAGGTCCACCAATATAACCAATTAATTGTTGTGTTTCTTCCTTTTTATGTCTCTTAACAACATTTTGAATTGCCATGTTGAACGCCACAGTTTGCTTTTTGTTTAAACTATATTGAGTAATAACATCAGTAACAATGTAATCAATTGAATCGATAATATCTGCTTTGCTTTCAGAATTTTCTTGAAAAGTAACTTCAAATTCATTTTTAACATGTGTAGCTAAACGTGGAGAAGAATCGTTTGGTGTGTCATTTTCATCTGGCTCAACATTATTTATTTTGTCCAAGTTTTGCCTATCTATATCCATTTTCCAGGAGTCAAGTGATGGTAATAGATGCGGTTCTTGAAATGCATGATGTGTATTTTGTTTTACCTGATGATTTGATATACTCTCCTGAATCCAAGGTGTTGACTGAATAACATCTAAAGCTTCAATTGTTAGTGGATCTATTTCAGTTTCAGCTTCACCAATATCGTCATCATCACAGTTATCATCTATATTTTCATCAATAATATCATTATCACAGTTATCTCCATTTTCATCACAAGCGTTTTTCTCGTCAATACCTATATGCATTTCCTGTATATTGTCAATATACTGCTTGTGTATAGTAACACGTAAACAATTTGTAAAAGTATCATTCCAACTTATACCATCAAAAAGTTCTTCATATGAAGTAAAAGGCTTAAAGAGCAGCAAAATACTCTTTTGATATAAAATCTTGTTATCTTTACTACTTGGGGGTAATTTTGATAGCGTAGGAACCATAATGTTACCTTCCAGCCTAACTTTTTGCCAATGAGTTTCAGATTGCGGATGACAGCTTGAAAATGAATGTCTCTGCTCATACCGTGCAGTTGTTTTATTTTTATCAACCCTTTCTTTGTGTTTCTTTAATTCTTCCTCTGAAACTTTACTTTTATATACCATTGAACAATACTCATACAAACACATATCTTTCAACGCATCTCCTCGACATATGTAGTCAGTCATTTGATTAACAAAAACTAACCCTTCATTGCCATTACTAATAGTGTATGTGGCTTGATTTTCATCATCTTCATCGTCACTATTTTTATTTTGTTCTGTTTCATTCATATTGTCAGTTAAAGAGTTAGCTTCCATAAAATCCTCATTTTTCTTAATTTCTTTTGCTAACCATGCTAAGGCACCGTGTAAGTTTAATGATGAAAACTTGTGAGACGTTTTGTTATCAGAATAACCAAGAAGAAAATGTGCAACATGAGCTCCAGACATTTCAACATCTGTGGTGGTTCTATTTAGACATTTTGTTATCAGTGCTTGTGTTCTTGATTTCAAGTTTCTATTCACATTGGTCTCATCTGCATCTAGTCTCTTTTTTGCAGTGACAATTAAAGGTACCATTTGATGCATTGATTGGTTAGATTTAGTCGCATAATTTGTAACATAAAATGCTATGTTTTTTCCATCTTTTCCGCTAGGAATGAACTTTATGTCATGATTACTACGAATGCATGTCATTATAAACGGATTGAAATTATTGATCATTGGATGAGTTCTTTTTAACTTAATTTCAGTTCCTTCAAAAAATGTCTTTGGGACTAATTCACGTGGAAATTCAAATCTACATTCTTTTGTTTTTCTGTATTTATAACATGTAGCTCTGCATTTATGAGTGTTAGCAACTTTAACCAACTTATTTACATCATTATTGAGATCTTCATAAGAAAGATCATTATTAGTTGGATTAACTGGGTATCTAAAAGAAACTTGTGAAACATCTGGGTCCTCATCAAAACTATCCGTGCCAAGGTAACCTTGTTTAATAATTCGTTCTAGATAATCAATTAAATCAGTTTTGAAAGACTCGTCTTCCATTTTAGCTCTTAATTGTGAAACAGATTTAAAATTTTGCAACCAAACAAGCATGTGGTTGTGAAGTGTTCCTGTCCCTTGTTCTTCAATCATACCATAATATGCTGATGGTTTTCCAAAAATTCCACCTTTTGGATTTGTATAGCCTAATAAAAACTTGGTGAATCCATCAATAATTACATTAAAATAAATTGCCGCAGCGACTGGATCATTTGCTACCAATTTAGCTCTTTCTATATGAGATGGAATATTTGTTAAGTCTACATTATGACCAGCTATCTGAAGAAATATCGGTGAATGGACTACTGCAGGGCTTAGTGTTATCCATAAGACAGGGCTTCCTTCTTGTATCATTAAACCAAAAATTTCTTTACGGTAAATAGATTTTTGAAAAGATGATCCTTTTACAGACTTTCCAGCTGAACTTAAACTATCCATTAACGCTCTCATACCTGGATGTTTTATTGGTGTTTTATTCTGAACATGTTTTAAAAGGTCTTCCATAGCTTTTGGAGTCAATGTGTCTATTTTTGAGGCATTAGAATTAAATGCAGGACGTCTAACATGTAAATTAGTGTGATAAGATACATCTCTTTTTTGAATAACATTAAATGCATGAAATTTAAAAGAAAGATCAAGCGAAAATTTCCTGTCAGCAAGTTTTAAAATATGTTTGACATAGGCTCTTAAGCCAACTTTAAATTGTCGATTTGTTTCAGGTCCACCTTTTCCGTAAGGAAATAACCAAGGATATGCACCATACCATAAACTAGGATTATTATACTCATTAACTGGTATAGACCCGTGCGGAACTATTAAAGTGCCTTTCAATGAATTGATTGCAGTATTCATTTGTTCACTAGATTTCACATTTGAACCATCAGTGTCAACAATTCCAACAGAATTCAAAACAATATCATCTGGGGGGATATCATCTAAATCAGTTTGAGGAGTGTATGTCGAATTGTTAGCTACATTTTCATCTTCTGGTTCTTGTGTCTCTATTGTTTGCATTATTTCTTCAAGTACATCATTAATAGGAAGATTAACATCCTGATTTATTATCACATTTGCATATTCAGGGTTGTTTTGAACAAGGAAATTCAATGCGGTATATATTTTTTCTCTGCGACATGTTAACACTTTCTTTAACATTTCTCTGGTTGGTCTGCCTTTTCCAACAAAAACTACTTTCAAGTCATCTATTAAAGTATCAGGGTTAAGTGGTAAAGTTGAAGCAATTTTTACAGCATCTTGTGGGAAAGTTATTGTATTACCTTTAAGACCTTTTTGCTGTCCTTGTGGTCCACATGAGCCATTTAGTGTTACTACGTATAGTTTAGCCCTGCATTTTGATATCAATAACTTTTCAGGTAGTGTCAAATCTGATAGCTCAGGTGGTGTTTCTCCAATATCGAAACCATTTGCAATACTAAAAGCAGGCAGCTTGTTTTTGTTTATACTGGCTAAACAGGTTTTACAGCACACCACCTTGTTTTCATTATTAATTCCACCACGGGTTATTATTAAACCATGATTTACATACTCTGGTAAAATGTTTTGATTTTCTTGCATTTCTAAGGAAAGAACTTCACGAAGTTGATCAAAACTTTTTTTGCTGTTTTCATTAATATCTCGTTCTAATACACCTTCTCCACATACTCCACATTCAGATATTTTCATTTTCTCTACAGATGTGTAATTAATAAATTGTTTTATGCATTCTATTTCAGTATCATTAGCAATATCAGGGGGAAATTTAAGATTCTGAGTTTTTTCTTTTTCAGCATTATTTCTCCCTACTCGAATATTTTTCATACCATCTCTGGCAGATTTTTGATTATTAATTTTACCATTCTCAGTTTTACGAGTTTTTTTCATACATTCTCTAGCTATTGTATTTAATTTTATTTTCCCATCATCAGTTTCACGAGTTTTTTTCATACATTCCCTAGCTATTGTATT
>JAUOBW010253432.1:0-11325 GCA_032360285.1 Lepidozona retiporosa | reverse complement strand
TTAAAAATGTAATGAACGAATTTTGAGAAATTTTCAAAAAAGTTGATTTTTTTTCCTGTTCTAAATATGTAATGAGCGATTTTGGAGCAAAGTGAGCACACGGACGAACAGACATGGGCGAATTAATAGGACTTCGTCGGCTCTGCCGGGATACACAATATTACCATAAACGATACTGGATCTGATATTAAATCAACAACTAAAATTTAGGTGAAACATAGATTTTATCTAAATTTTATAGGATAAAGGCATCATCAATTTATATTATATTATCAATTGCACTATGTTATTGTAATATCGTCTCACAATTATAAAAAAGGGTAGTACCGTATTCGGGAAATTTGAAAAAAGGTTATTTTCGATCAAAAAATTTAGGTTTTCGGTCCCAGTACCAATAAAAAATAATTTTCGATAGTTGCCCATATGCGTGAAAAGAAGCCCCCGTGTATGGGCCTCTAACAGCATGCAAAATTAAAAAATAAGGTACGGTCTTCAAGAAAATTAAAAAAAAAAGTTGATTTTAGGCCTAACCAATTTAGTAGGGCATTTGGCCCAGAGACAAGAATTTCCAAATTGTGCAAAGTTAAAAATAAATAAATCAAAGTACGGTGTTCAAAAAAAATTAAAATCTTTGGACATATTGGGACCCAAAACGGGGCAACGAGATTTTTTTCTTCAAAAAAAGGAAAAAGCTATCTGAAGATATTATTTATGGTTTTTTAATACTGTAAAAAATTTCGTTGAACGGTTTTGGATAAAGGTGCGTGACTCACACGCGAACGCCAGGGGTCAAAAAATTGAAAATGTATTTGAAAGTTCACTCCTAGGATGATGCTGGGAGGTATATTTGTTGACTATTTTTACAAAGTAAATTGTTGACAACCGAATACAATAGTTTGGTGGTATTATTATTTGAGCTATTCATTTTGGTCGAAAAAAAGAAGTTTTTCGCTTAGCTAAATTTGTTGTATGCTTCCGCGAACAGGCAAATTTATCAGAAGAAAACCAAATTTCGTAAAGCCTTTTCAGATGTTAAACACTGAAGAGGTAACTAACATCAGATTTTCAGTTAGTAACCTTCGCGTAACCCCAAGTAAGAATTTCTTTTGTTTTTTTTGTTGCGGTCGGCGTTGCCATAAAACTTGGTAAGCCCGCTATATGAATAACCAAGTTTTGGCTCAGTACCGAAAAACAAAAATTAACAAACGACGCATATAGTAGCGTAGGTCACTTCGTGGGTCCACGAAATAGATAAAACCTCATACAGACAATATTATGAGCGAATAAATACAACAGCATCACTTTTTATATTATTATATTCTATCTAATAAACACTACGTTGAATCTAAGCGACATACAGGGTTAGTCTCAACCATTTCCAAGTCGAGTTTGTGACCAATAAGATCTCGTATATTTTTGATACCATATTTGATCATAGTAGGTCTAAACAGAAACAGAGTGACAACCCTTAGAACCTAAAGCACATCATTACCCTATTTTACTAGGGAGGGAATATAGGTGGTATACCGACGAAACAACTCAAAATAACTTATATTGATGCATTCAACAATTTCTCAAAGAAACGTGAACAAAATTTATCCTGGAGAAAAAATCACTTGAAATCAAGTATTTTAGTGGCTCATTAGACAGAATCAGAATCTTATTTTGCAAAAACGAAAGAAAACTTTCAATAAAAAATTGAACCATAAGAATATATTTTAAATAAATTAGTACTTATATTATTATTATTATCGAATATTTATATACAGGATAATCCGTCAGTAATATAAATAAATATTATTTACATGCTGTTGTCAATGGAGTCCTGTAGTAAAATGGTTAAAATAAATTAGTAAAAGATATATATTTGATTTAAAATAGTAAAAAAATAAATTTTAAAATTATTGATCTTTGGAGAATTAGACGATTGCTTAACTATTCAAACAACTTTTAAAGGTTGTAAGTTTGTCAGCATCCCTTGTTGTCTTGGGTAGGCTGTTAAACCATCTACCACCGTGAAAATAAAATCCCTTCTTTGAAACTTCAAGTTTAGCTATTGGAAGTCGGATTAAACGACAGTTTCCAGAGTAATACTTTATAGTTCATATGACGAAGCAAAGCAATTATTTTGTTACAGTTTTGCATAATAACCTAGAATGGAGAAACTCAATTTAATGTTATGGTGACACCTGAATGATTTATTTAATCGTGCAAAAGAATAAATTTACTACATATATGTATGGCAATCGGTATGATGTCTCATAGTATAATAAACAAATATTTATATTTATATATTAAATAAAATCTTCCTCGATTAGCAATTAAGGCATTTAGTTTAAACCGTTAAACCTTCAGCATCAAGTCTTGCTACCAACTTATCAAAGCTATTATCGCATGTAAAAATGGTGTTATCATCAGCAAATTTGCATATATTTGTTTCTTGGATAAATAAGAATATGTCCTTTAAAAGCATATTGAATAATAATTGGCCTATGATAGATCCTTGGGCGAATTCAAATAAGTCTTCCAACTAAGAGCAGTAATGTAATGTAATAGGAAACTTATAAGCCTTATGAACTGTCCGTATAACACCTTTAATTTCTAAGCAACTGTTGTCTGCTGAAGCCCATTCGAAAGCCACACAAAAGTTAAGATAGTTTAAAACCTCTATGAATGTAGTCAGCTGGTAAAAAAACTGTCTCAAATACTTTGAAAACTTAAGAAAGAATACTGAATGGAAGATAATGTTTGTTCTCCAATTTACTTCCCTTTTTGTGTCCTTGCGTTATATCTGTCGATTTTAGTTCATCTGGAAAGACGTCACTATTTACAGTAAAATGTATTATAACTGTAAAAATTTCCAAAAATCACCCCATTATTCAAACAGGGAGTAAAACTGAGGCAAAAAATGTCAGAACAATATCTTTATTGTTAGTTGTATACAAGATATTTCAAAAAGTCATTGAGTGTCAAACTATGGAATTCATTAAAGAAAAAAATACATCTATACATTTTAGTTAGGGTAGTCAGGGTGTCATAAAGGGTTTTCCACTAAAACGTTGATCTACAACAAACCTTTGGCCCAATATGTGATCACATAATTTTCATACGATTTTTAGATATTAAAATCTTCTGGTTTAAGTCCTATCTCTCAAGAGCTTTCAAATAAGGAACTAATAAAATTCTCCGTTTCCCTGGGATCATTCTTAGGCCCTCTTTTGTTTTTACATTATGTTAATGACCAAGGATCCAGCACTGACAATGAATTACTTCTACACGCTGATGGTATAAATAATGTGTCTGCAATATTTAAAGCTTCTGAAACAAAGGTTCGACTTATGACAAATTGTCTGTCATCAAAATGTAGTTTTTATCGAAAAATCATTCTGATAAACAACAATAAATTACAACACTTTCAGACATTAAATCAAGGGAACATTTTCAGCTCCCTATACATAATAAAAAGATTATACTACTTTATATTTAATAGAAAAAAATGATATTTTTGAACGGATGATTGCTGAAATAACACAAGGCGTAAAGGTAAGTGTCGAGACGGAATACCAACCATCGTATTCCAGCCCGAGCCAATACCACTATGTGTTCACCTACCGCATCACCATAGAAAATCAAAGCGAGTTCACCAGCCAGTTGCAACGCAGGCACTGGCATATTTATGATGCCGGGTTCCTCTCCCGAGAAGTAGAAGGCGAAGGCGTGGTGGGGCAACAACCTGTATTAGAGCCAGGTCAGACACATCAATATGTGTCTGGCTGCAATCTTAAATCAGTCATTGGCAAAATGGTAGGCACCTACCAAATGGAACGCGTAGTGGACGGTTTGCTTTTCCAGGTAAATATTGCAGGATGGAAACAAAATAGATGATGATCACTAATACTTAAAAAAAGTTTTGAATTTTGAAATATAGTAATTTCACTACAAGGGAACTCAGTTCTGGCATTTTGTAGTTGGCCACGTGGTTTTTGTTTATATATATATATATAGGGTATTTACCCTATACAGGTTGGCTAAATGGTTTTGTTTTTGTATATACAGGGCATTTATACAGGTCAATGATATTACTGACTTACTGAAAAGTTGCTCTGTATAGAGTTATTTTTTGGGAATCTGATTTTTAGGCTTGAGACTGTGTGAGAGTAAATGTTTGTTTATTATTTTGTTTATTCCCCCTTTGTGCAACCGCCAGATATCGTAGCAGTTAACCAGTGTAAGGTAATAATTCGTTTGGTTTGGCTATAAATCAGTCCACAAACTCTCTTATACACACGACATTTCTGCTATTTAGTTTCATTACAATACATGAATGTAGTTATTCAATAGATAACCAATGATATTTAATTATAATTCCCATATAACCTCTATCAAAAGTGTGATTTCAGTTGTTATTTTTTTCTAATATATTTCAGAAATTAATACAATGAAGATCACTCCTGAAGATTCAATGCGCTTAAATATTCTTCATCAAGAATATAACGTGTCCTGTTATGAATTGTGCCGCCGCTTCCCAAGGTATGCAGAACGGTCTATTTACCGACACGCAAGAAAGAAACTAACAAACATTAAAGACCGACGCCATCGAAATCCAGGAAGACCGAGCATTATTTCAGTTCGGATTGAAAGAAACATTGTACGCGCAGTTCATCGATTACGAAAAGATACCGCTGCATTCTCCTCAATAAAGATTCAGGAGGAGGCTGGTCTCACTAATGCAGCCTCCAACAAAACCGTTAGGCGTGTATTACGTAGGAGTGGATATAAATACCTTCAGACGCGGAAAAAAGGTTTGCTTACCGACAAGGACAGAAAATTGAGAGTTGCATTTGCAAGAAAATATGTAAAATTTGATGGAAACTTTTGGAAAAACAACATAAACTTTTATTTTGATGGCGTCGGCTTCGCGCACAAGTACAATCCATGTAGTGAAGCTCGGGCGACTTCTTCAATGGCTTGGCGATTGCCTAAAGAAGGCATACAGAGAACAACAAAAGGTCGTAAAGAGGGAAGCGGCGGTCGCATGGCCAACTTCTTTGTGGGCATATCATACGAGAATGGAGTCGTTATTTGCAAACACTACCCATGGACTTTAACAGGGGAAAAATTCGCTGGATTTGTTAAAAATTGCTTTCCGAATGCATTCGAAAAGTGTGGGGTGCGGGCAGAGAACGGGGCGTTTTTGCAAGACGGAGACCCCAGGCAAAATTCGAAGGTCGCTCGCGACTCGTGGCAGAGTTTGAAAATCACCATGTTCCCGATACCGCCCCGGTCGCCCGATATTAACCCGATTGAGAACCTGTTCCATTTAGTGCGGGAACAGCTCAAGAAAGATGCGATCGAACAATCTATCACAAGGGAATCGTACGATGAGTTTTGTAAGCGGGTTGGTAAAACGTTATAAGAATTCCCCGTAAAAACTATAAACAATTTGATTGCATCTATGCCCAAGCGTCTCAAGTTGGTTTTGGAACAGAAAGGAGGGAGAACAAAATATTGAGGTTTATTTATATCTGTCGGTTCTAATCATTTATATCTACTAGCAACAATGCGTCACAGTGCCTGTCACCTAATTCTAGGAGTATTTTTAGTCATACTTGTGTACTTTACAAGCGACACCAGCGTCACCGTAATTTTATAATAAAATGTACTACATTATTTTTATTAAAAGTTTGGTGACGCTGGTGACGCATTAAATTTGTACACCATGTACTTGACGTTTTTAGAAAAAAATTGGTGACGCATTTGGTGACGCATCGGTGACACACTATATGCGCGTTTTAGAAAAACATTAACATGCTTATTGGGTAGTAAAAGAAGAGTTTTTCAGGTTTTCAAACATAAAATAGTTTATTAAAAAGGGTAACATAATATAACAGCTTAAGATTTATGTTCAAAGCAATGCTTAAAAAAGTCTGTCTTAGACATCCATTCCTAACAAAACAAGCCTGCTAAAACAGTGTGGACATGGCTGTAAGGTTTTCATCGACTCTAGGGGAATTTGCTTTGTAAATGTAAATAGGCGCCATCGTGATGTCATCATGTCAGTTTCTCTTTCTTCTCGGACATTATATTTTCCAAGAAACTCAATAGGTGCTTTTGATGTCGCGAAAAAGGGAATGGTGTTTTCCCGACTGATTCGCATGTCCGTTGCAAACTGATTTTTCGGACGTGGAAGATGTACGGTTTGTCCCTCAAGCAACAATAAAAAATCATTCCAAGCGATCACTTCTGCGGACCACCTGAAGTCATTGAGGTATGCCATCTCACACTCGTCTAGTCCTATCCAAGCATACTTCCCAGTTGCTGGGTTCATGAACGCTTTAAATATCAGCTCCAACGGATTTAGTAAAAACGATTTTCCGCAGTTTGTTGGACCTACCAAAAGAACGTTTGTGAATTTCTGTCGCCCTTTGATAAGACATTGTCTTACAGCATCTGCGAATACGTACGCGTTTATATCATTACATTTTAACACATCGACAGCACTCGTGTACCACTCACCATCACAACCGTCGACACAATCTTTCTGTAAGTATTCGATGACCACTTGAATTCTGTCTTTTTGTTGGCGTTCCAGGGCATGTGGTGCGTGGTGGATTTTCCAAGTTGTAGATATCAAATCACTCAGCGCTTTAGGACTTTTGTTCAGAATAAAATTAATCATGTCTCTCTCGCCATTGTCTTGACGTTGTTTTGCAACTGCCATTAAAGCTGCTTCGGTCCTCAAGTCCGATTTCACTAGAAATTCAGAAACGTCTGTGTTAGATAACCGTTTCGGCTTGACAGGTTTAGTGCTGGATGACGGACCGGGCTGTTCATCAAGACTACGACGCTTTCTCATTTTTTCGGAAAAGTTATGTGAGCCTGTTTTTGATGCCGGCGAAGAAGCATCTTTTAAATTTGGATGCCCATTACTGTGCATAACTGTCTCAAAGGGTTTGTTTTTGCACACGTATCTGTAACAGGCTAGATAACCACAGTCCTTCGATGAAAAGTTTACGGCCAGGCCACTGTTGTTATAAAGATATTTGGATATCGGTCTCCATCTTCTTGGGCTGCTTAATTTCAAGCACATGTGGTAGTGTTGGCCTTTTTTTTCGTGTTCCTCTAAGCACACACCCCACTGAAGTATGTTTGATTTCGTTTTGATAGAGTTTTCAAACGCATTTAACACAATTTCTGAAAACGATTCGTTATCGGGAAATTTTTGAGTGTGTGCCTGAGAATATGTAAGGAGATATGTACGGCAGCAATCCCTGTCTCCGCAGGATTCTGTAAATTCATTGTCGCTCATCGTTCTTTTTGTTTTTTTTCAGTTTAAACGTCTACCTAAACGAGAAATATGATTTGTGTAGTTTGTTAAAATTATGTTGAAGATATCTTTTTAGTTTTATTTTTCTAGGGGTAATTTATTGTAGCTATCTTATTTAGGTTTGTTTACATTTATGCTACTATTTTTAAATGTAAAGCTAGCATTTTTAAAATAAATAAGGACTTTTTCCACCGATTTTGTTTATTTACATTTTAAGGTACCATTTTTAATAAAGTTGAATTTTCCCGCCATTTCTGGTTTGTTTACATTTTAAGCTACCATTTTTAAAATAAAAATGCCACCATTTTTTCTTGATGGCCATGCTTGTTTGTTTACATTTTAAGCTGCCATTTTTAAAATAGAGATGCCATTTTTGCTTGAGGGCCATGCTTGTTTGTTTACATTTTAAGCTGCCCTTTTTAAATAGAGATGCCATTTTTGCTTGATGGCCATGCTGCCAGAAGCTCCTTAAAATTGTTACGAGTTAATTATAGAGATAACTCTGTTCATTTTTTTTTTCAATTTTCAGACAATCCCGGACAGAAATTGTTGCAGTAATATCATAATTTCTTGCTTGTAATGAAAATCCCCTTCCCCCAGTATCAATGTTCAAATCCCAGGAACGGTCTGGCCCAAAAACATTGATAGTTGGGGGGAGGGGTGTGTGGAGATGTTTTATTACAATTATTGCTCATTACTGCCACAATATTTTGTCCAGGATTGTAGATATGAAAATTGCAAAAGCTTCATTGAGAAACATATTCATTATTAATAGCCAGAAACCAAAATACGTTTATATAATAAATTATTTAGTGATTATATTTATGACCTATTCATATGAATAGAGATTTCATATGAAAGTAGGTTTTATGCATGGGTGGCATATGTTCAGAATTTTATGGAGGTAAGAATTATTATGGTGTAAATTGTTATAAAATTATGTGTTCGCTGAAAGCCGGTAACTACATTGGCTTCACCGTACATAAAATACGTTTAATATTCATAGATCATCAAAGATGGTGATCAGTAGAACCAATCAGTAATTTATCGATCCATTATTTCATTTCACGATACTATTGTTGTTGAAAATAAAAATTAAAAATTCTAATTATGGAATGAATGTAACATGTTTTACGTGGCTATTCACGAAAAAGTGGGAAGATTACGTGATAGTCAGCAAAAATCCAAATAACTAAACGTGAAATGCATTATCCTCTTTTACCCGCCGTGTCAATTACTATTTGCTGTTAAACAAATCTAATAATAGCATCTACGACAAAGATTATCTTATATCTTATATCTTCGTAGCTCAGTGGATAAGGCACCGGCCTCGTAACACCAGACGCAAATATTAGTTACGAGTTCCAGCCCCGCCTGCCCCCTGTAGCTACGGACGATCCTCAGTAGGTTTTGCGAATCAACGAGTTTATATATATCTGAATGACATGACAAAAAATTATATTCACATATATTCCAATTATTACATAACAGCACCTATACATTGTTTCATAGAATAGTTTTTGTAATTTATATAGAAAAGGAGGACTACATTATAATATTCATATTCAAATCATCAGTCCCTTAGCTAATACCTGGATTTCGGGGCATTTAATTTGGCGATATCCATTGAGATATTGTACACACTGGTATAGGCTCCCCAGCAGTAATTAATCTATGACGTCTGATTAAAAACCACCAATGAATGTAAATATTATCAAATAAGTTTTGACAATATGTACGACGACTCAGCTAGGTGCCAAGTCCCTGTTTATCTTGCTTCTTTATATTTTTTTGACTAAGGAAGGTGCGAATGTGTCAAATCCGACAGCAAAGTGAGCAAACACAAAAAACAAACTCAAAAAAACAAACTCAAAAAACAAACTCAAAAAACAAACACAAAAAACAAACTCAAAAAACAAAAAGCTAAATGATAGTTTATTATATATCAATACTGGTTCTAACCATCTTCCCGAAATTTTAAAAGCATATTCCAATTTCTATAACAATAGATTAAACCAAAATTCCTCTAGTGAGAAAATGTTTAATGATTCAAATTTAATTACGTTGAAGCGCTAAAAAAGAGCGGATACAAAAACTTTGATTTAAATATAACTATGAAAAAATAATATGATTCAATCCGCCATTTAATAAAATGTTTCGACCAATATTGGAATGAATTTTTTTAAATTTAATTGACAAACACTTTCCTTGATTAAATAAATTAATCAAGATTTTCAATTGCAACACAATTAAATTAAGCTACAGTCACACAAAAGATATAGGCATAATTATAAAAAGTTGTATAAAAAGTTATATTTTTTTTTGGTATTACGAAATCCGTTTAAAAATTTTATAGTATTAATAAAAAAAACAAAAAACATTGAAGCGAAACCGAGGAGCTTTGTGATACATATGTTAAAAATAAATGAGATTATTTGCTTGCAAAGGTAAAAACAAATTTAATTTAACTAATAAGACCTGGAACCAAACCAAATCAAAGTATTTGCTAACCAATTAGGTAAAATTATTTTGTTAAAAATATATTTCACCTGAAATAGACTTAATATTATTAGCCTTGCTTCTCTCACCCCTTTATTTTTTGGACCCCTTTAACCCCACCCCCTCCTTAGTAATAAAGATACTCCTATTTACGACCCCTGATTTCCTGGTATAAAATTTCCATTTTCCCATTTTAAATTTCCGCGTTATTGATTTTAAGAAAACTGTTGAAGAACACCATAGTAATTAATTATTTTTCTGAGTAAAGGTTTTAAAATTTCTTTTACATTTTTCATCACGTTTGATGTATACATTTTTACAATATTTTCTCTATCTCTCTCAACTAACCTGGTCGCATTTAGAGTTTTGCCATTGCGTTAGTCTATTTAAATAGCCGTAGTTCATTCATACTTGTTTATTCTGATCTAAGTCCAGCTATGTCCAGCCACGGAAACGGAATTTCGCGGGTGGATAAAAAATGTTAAGCGACTGGCTTGACAGTCTATGTGTTGTTTAACAGCCAAGTGTTGTTTAACTTCCGTTTAGCATGATTACGCAAAGTCATAGAAAACTCATTTGTTATCCATTTAGACCAGGTCACAGGTTGGAAGGTGCACCACCTTGAAAGGGAAACATTTTCTATGTTATTTTCTGGTACCCTAGATGCTAGATGTAAACGGAATGGGTAGGTGGCAATCAATCATACTGACCATTCTTCTTATTGTCTTATAAGCAATCCTAGTAAAAATGTACATACAATTCTGTATAGAAGTCTTAAAACAGTTTTTTCACAGAAGGCTTTGTTTTTAGTTATTTCGCGCATTTTGAGCGCACTGGATGATTTTGGAACAACTGGACTCAGACTATTGGGGAAGCCCCCCCTAAAATGAAATATTTAAATTCACGATATATATCGATACTATCAGATGGAATATTAAAATGATGAAATTTTCTGAAAATGTTATGTCCGCAACATGCAAAATTTAACTAAAATGCCTATAGCTAGGCTATTTTTAGGTATTTTTCACTGCGTAAACAGTGTTCTTATCTGGGCAAATACATTTCCGTATAAAATGTATACACAGCGTATACGGGAACATATTCGCATACATAGCGTATACACAGAGTATACGGGAAATTATTCCCCCGGATAAGAACACTGTTTACGCAATTGTAAAACTGTGTATTCCATTATTATATAAATTGTTACTTCTAATTATATAGGATTAAGTATCAAGTATCACAGCGCCTGCTAAAACTGATCAGTAAAAACGTTTTTATACTGATGGAACAACAACGTGTAAAAATATAAAATAATGTAACCATATAAGGCCTAAAGCATGAGAATGTAACATAGACAACTTTAAAGTAAGTAAGTAAGTAAGTATTTATTTCGCCAAATAATTTACATCAAACGTTAGCAAATAAAAATTAATAAACTGAAAAAAGCTAATGATGGCAAGGATAAGCACAAGAATTGTCTTCAACAATATTTCCAT
>JAUOBW010253431.1:0-18398 GCA_032360285.1 Lepidozona retiporosa | reverse complement strand
CAATTTAATGATGTAACTCCCATTTTTCAAAGATTTTTCAAACTCGATATATTAGCATTTAGTTCCGATGAAAAAAATGATACAAAGTAACGGAGATTAGAAATGTTTTAATGAGACAAACTGATCTAACAAGTTTCTGAGTGGATTTTTAGGGGAAAATCATCACATATGAAAGTAGACACTTAGTCGATGCCAAAAATATATATTTTTTGTTGTTTTAAAGTAAATGATACAAAAAAAGATTGAATGATGGTCATTTTGTCTCTCATAATTTGGTATCAGTACAATTACAAAGTAGAAATATATTTATGAAATTTGATAGGAAATATACTTAAATTTATGAATTATCTGGTTGTAATTAGTCAAAATCAACAAAAAAGATACAAAGTAACAGTTGTAAAATTCAGATTTTACAAGCAGCTTTTTAGACTGCATATTCCATAATAAATTTTAATGGGACATAAAGGGAATCATTTGTTATTTTATATCAACTCAATCCAATAATATTGTTACATGTTTATATTTAGAATATGCTAACCCATCAAATTTAGCTATGTTGGTTTTAATTTTCAGTAAATCATACAAAATAACAAAAATATTGTGAAATTTGTGATTTCGTATCATAAAATGTATGTCAACATCCATTATATCAGATTTTTCCTTCGTAAATACTCGGGATGGACTGTTGACCACTCACAACAATATGATTTTACCCAATTGTTATTTTAGAAGATATGGTCTAAGATGATGATTACCAGTTTTTAGCAGATTGTATTAAGTTTATAATTTATTTTATATGTTTAGGTTCAACAATATTTTAAAATTAGTTCTAATTCATTATATTTAGTTCCAAATAATACAGGAAATAACTTTTTAGGACTTACTTGATTTCATTAAACCTTTTTTTATGAGCATGGTGTATTTTGAGCCCAGCCTCAATATGCTTATTTTTTTCTAGTTTCAGCTTAATTTAATGCTAATACCATGCTTATTTTTCAGTTTGAAAATTTGGCGATTGTCGTACTATATAGAAGCTTTCGTTGTTTAATACGCAAGATTAGTCAAAACAGTTGCTAAACATTGCATTATTTAATGAAATTGCATATAGAAGCAGTCCTTTTTGACATTTTGGACCGTTTTTTTGTTTGATAGAAATAAATACTTTATCAAAAATGTATTTTTTATTTTAACGCAGCCTCAGAATATGCTTATGTCATGTTTATATTTTAAGTAAATTTCACCCGTTTATGCTTATAAACTGTATGCTTATAAAAAAGAAAAAGGTATATTACTTTTAAAAAAGTACAATAATCTAGTTACAATGTATCATAAAATATAGTTAAGAGCATGAATCAGTGTTTTTGCCTTTATTAGTGGTAAGATAAATTAATAACAAACAATTAAACTTTAGAATACAATTATATAAGCATTATGATAAATTACAGTGAATTTGAATATTTACAAGTCCAGTGAGTATCATTTAATAGCAGTTACAATGTATCTTTATTGTCCAAAATACTAAGTTTTAAGTAATTCAGCTTTATGTTTTGTTCGTTGTTTTTTTTTTATTATTAAGTAGACATTTCATTATTTTTTATTAGTGAGTATTTTATATTCTTATTCGCTTTGAAATTGTATTGTAATTTTCTTGTAAATCCGAAATTAATTTCATCATTCGATTTTAAATTATCTTTATCGAATGCCATTTACAGAATTAAAATCGGATCAAAAGTTAAAGGATGAATTTCAGAAGGTTTTGCCCAAAAATCGCGTTTTTTTAAAAAGACTTCAGGTTCTAAGAGTCAGTTTAAAAGGAAATTCCACCTGAATGTGCGCTATTTTTATGTTGAATTTAACTCCTTTTGCAAATATAACTGTTTTTGTTAACCCTTAGACTCCGAAAGATCCATGCGTTATTTGTACAGCATCCATTTGTGACGTCATAACACGAGAAATATCAATTTCCATGTAAATCCGAAATTACTTCTATCTTTTATCTCATATAACCACCTTTGCTTTGTAGACTATGCAATATATTAGGCAATTCCCGTTAAATGGACACATCCATGCACTACAGTTACATTTTTTATCCTCTGAAACGGGCTTTGTAGCGAAGACTTTTACTTTTCGTTGTTTAATTAGATTTCCAAAGTTAGTCATAGAACTGCAGCTTAGTTTTAGGGTGTTGATGTTGAATATTTTACGGAGAGGTTGATCTTTATGAAAAGGCTTGCAAACGAGATTGAGAAATGTTTTTCCGACATTGGTCTTTGGCTAAGCGTTTGATCACTTTTCTTCTTAGATTTTTACGTGTGGATGTGCTTTCCTTCCCATATTTAATCTTGAGTTTGTATATTTGTATATAGCTTTGCTAAATTCTTCTGTATTACATGATAGTTCTGATATGTGTTTGATTATCAATTGATAGAGAAATTTTTCCATGATATTTTGAGGGTGATTTTCAATAATGTTTTTGTTTTTTTATAGACACTCGAGTTGACACATTTTAGCCCAAGTTATCAGCCCAAGTCCCAGTGGGCATACGACGTCCACCGGACGTCCGAAAGAGGGTACATTCTCGTCCGTCCGTCCCAGTACGTCAATGGTACGTCCTCCGGACGTCCCGTTTAGACGTACGTGGACCTGATATTTTGAGACGTCATGAGGACGTCCAGAGGACGTCTCTATTTAAAAAAATAATTTTTCAAAAATAATAGAAAAAAAGCCCGTGGGCTTATATCCGAGAATTTTTCATGGTTGTAAAAAATATTTTTCAGACAAAAAATTATCTTAAAAGTAGTTTTTAGATAAAAACAAGCCTAAAAATGTGCACCGGTGTTAAAAAAAGTGTTGTGCATGTTTCAGTTTAAATAAGATAAGATAAGATAAGATAAATTTATTTCCAACAAATAAATCATTACAATTATGTTAACGTTGTTAAAATAAATATTTAAGCAATATAAACTAATAAACATTTTAACGATCGGAATTTATTACATAGTGTGTTGAGGATACTCTGAAGAAAACCCATGTATGGGCTATCGAGCAAAGTAACCTTACTTAGTTTACTATCAAAGTTAAGTTAAATATGACTAGATATTAAGAATCGTGAAATTAAGTTACGAAATTCATTCAAATAAAAAGCTTATCGGCTGTTAAATAAAGCAAAAATGAAGATAAGCATAAAAATTTTCACCTCTACGAAAACTGTTTTTTTTTTATTCTGAGACCCAAAAACGCTTCTGGTTATAAGCCCCCCGGATATAAGCCTCCCGAATATAGTCCCACCTAAAAAAGGCTTTGACCGAATTTATGCCCTGGGATTTTATCCCGGATTTTACGGTATTATTTTTTAAAAACTTTTAGCTGAACTGATTTGTTTTTATAGCATTCACCATATGCTGATTAAAAAAATATATGTTTGGAGCTTCCTTGTTCATTAGGATCAGTCCAGTTATATTCCCGTAAGAGCGGAGATAGACTAATCCAGGTACTAGGTACTAGGTCTGCGTAACAGTCATGCGCAGTTCGATCGAGTAGTTTCTATCAGAACTATATAAATAAATAAATAGCGCGAATATTTCTTTAGATTAGAAAAGCGTGTGCAACGAAAAGAACAGAATAGATTTTCCGATTTTTTTATCAACTCTAACTGTAAACATGAACTCAGAATCGAACAAAACAAGAGATAGGAAGAAACTGAGCAGGTAATTTAAATCTTATTTCTTGCGTTTGTGCTGTTCCAGAAAAAAAACGTACTCTCCCTGTCGAGTCGAGGAAATACCTAGCTTTTTTAGAATATTCCCTTATTCATGTTATTGGAAACAGATTTTCCATTATTTTTAGACTCTCCCATCGGATTTTCCATTATTTTTGCACTGCCCCATCAGATATTACATTATTTTTCACCATTCACTAGATACCCCAGATTTTCCTTTGTTCCTTCTCTTTTCTGTCCTAAGGTTACCCTATTTGCTATTGGAAAATTTAAAGGACTCAAGCAAAAAAATCTGTTTATTCCTCAAAACAGGGGCCTGGCAAAATATAAAGTGTCTGTCACCGCCCCCATTCCCGCCCCCAGTAATACATCAGCTAAAAAGCCTATTATTAATAAGGTTAAATACATTTAACATAAATCAACATCAAAGTAAAAAAAGGCTAAACAACAACTGTAACATATTGCATATGAAGGCTTCTGAAATAAATACGAGTTGGTAACAAAAAACTGTAATATTTTACATTATAAAAGTTTAAAAAGTGTCATGTTTCAAAATGAAAAGAAATATCTTCCATGCTAACAACTCTCTCATACCCTTGCTCCTTCAGTTCCTTAAGAGTTTCAACTAGATATTTTTTAACGGACTCGTAGTCTTTATCACGACAATATAAATGGTAGCTGCACGGTATAACAGCTCCACCACCGCATCGGTCTTTCATCATTAGGCCGTTCTTCTGGTAGCGCTGACGTGGCTTGGGAACTCTACTTAATAGTGGAGGTTCGGACATCCAGCAAGTAATCTTATAAACTTCGTGAGTGTTTAATAACTTCTGGAATAGCTTACATATATTGGCGGGTACTCTCCCCACACACTTTCCGGCTATGTCCTTAACTCTTATTTTCACTCCATCTTTTTCTTTGCAGACTTCTTCTCGCAAATAATAACTGATTTCTTCAAAATCTACTATTTTAACTGTCATTGCAAACGGATCATACGCGTTGTTAACTTCTTTTTCAACTTTCATTTCCAGTCCAATGACGGGGTTTATTTTAAAAACATGATAACCTTTTATAACAGAGTCGACAACTTTAATGATCTTCATTTTACAGCGCGCTTGAAAGAAAGAAAACACAACTGCAAGCAAATAAAATGTATGTGTTTTAATGCAAGGCTACCCTTACTTTCCTAATTAAACTTCGAGTCACTTCGTAAGTAACTTTTTATTAGAGTATACAACCAGTGTCTAACATATATGAGTAAACAATAGAATCGCAAAATATTAAAATACGCCGACTGTCTCCATATTTGACTTCATAAAGAATATATGAAAAAATCAGTCTCCTAAATCAGATACTGTCTCTCAATTTGGCGACATCATACCAAAAACGGCGACTGTCTCTCAATTCAGCGACACGGAAACGTGTGTAATGAGGTGTCTCCGTATTCAGAGAATGTCGCTAAACATAGGGACTGTCGCCGTATTAGGAACTGTGCCGTACTGCCTGGGGTACGTTTTTTCTGGAACAATTTTATATCCGTTTTACCCGCCCCATTTTCCAACCCAATCCTGGTCTGATATCCATTGACACTTAACTTACCCTAGGCGGATATCCGTAAACTGTAAACGTGTCTCAGCATAGCCAATAACCAATGAATGGACCTTTCCAGATTTAATCCGTACCCGCCCTGTTGAGGACATACAGATTTTCCGATGGGGTCCTTCAAATTTTTCGGAAATTCCGATAGGGGTCCTTAAAATTTGTAGTGTAGGAAAATTCTGATGGGGGTACTTAAAATTTGTCGGAAAATCTGATGGGTTATTCCAAAAGTAATGGAAAATCTGATGGGGTTGTGCAAAAATAATGGAAAGTCTGTTTCCGATGGGGGTTGGGGTGTGGCACAGCCGTTTCAGAGGGAAATAGCTTTAAATTACAAGCATTTTACTCATTGTATTCACTAAAACAGCTATATATTTTTGAAAAATTACTTTATTTACTCCCTATAAATTGTTTTATAAGCCCAATATAATTACTTTATAAAAAAAAATAAAGAAAAAATAAAAAAAAATGTGACGGTCCTAAAAATTTGGTCCGAAATGAAAAAAATCACCCGTTTTTTACATTTTTTTAAAAAATTGGCAGAAATAAAGCATCTATATAGAAATTTTAGCGTGAAATTTTAGACTTTATGGAGAAATATAATTATTATAGACATTATATACTACTACAGTAGAGTAAAAATAATTATAAAAGATATAAAAATGATGGAATTTGACAGCAATTGCCCCCTGGAATAAAGTTAGGAAAATTTAATAATAATATTATTCTTTACAACGTGTACAAAAATCAGAACAAAACCTTCTCTAAAAACTTTTAAATGTTTAAAAAGGTGTTTTGTTCCTTATGTAACGCTAACAAAATTCGATTTTTTTCTTCCCTATTTTTAAATACCAAAGCGGAAGAGAGCGATAGAATGTTTTGGTCGGCACTTTTTATCTTTAATCTACTTCCGGGATTTTGCCGCCAAAACACGAAACTGTGAAAAGGTGTATTGTGTCGTCCATGGGGGTTTACAGATAAATAGTGGAATAGCCCTATATAGAGCTTCTTTTGAGCCATATGTCCACATGTCGAAAATTCTTGTTTTCCGGTACTGAGCCCAAATATGGTCATTTTGGGACCGCTTTAAGACCAAAAATAACATATATGAAATTTTCCAAAACCATACGTTAGATTTTTTGAAATTTTGTATGAAGTTAGAGGACTATAAAGGGTTTCTTTTGAGCCATATCCCATGTTAACCCTGTGTGAAATGACCCATGTGTGCTCAATCAGGGACTGGTCGGGGTCTGAGAATTAAAAAAGGGTCATATCATGGTCAGACCCCCACCTGACCCTGTGTGCAGTTCGGAGTCTGACTATATCCCGGACATGGGATGTCCACCTGTTGAAAATTCTCGTTTTCCGGTACTGAGCCCAAATAAGGTAATTTTGGGATCATTTTAAGACCAAAAATAACATTTCAAATTTTCTCAAAAAGTCGAAAATTCTATATTTATATATTTACAAAAAATTTTACGTGTTAAAATTCACATCAAAATTTTTCTGAGTGTGTACCCTTTCTGTGTATCAAATATGGACTGCCAATATTTATTCAATTCGAAGATATAACCAATATAATATTCCTAAATTACACATTACTTCATTGTGATGTCATAACGAAGCAATAAAGTCTTAGGGACTGGACACTACTCTGGTAAACTTAGGATTTTATATTAGTTAGAGATGAGGATATTCGCTATCTTCAAAAGCTCATAAAATGAGAACCGTTTAATATTTTTTGACGAAATAAAAAGCATTCTTCATATTTTTCCAAGCACTTTTCATTGATCAATAAATGAGCAATACTTTTTTTCAACCTTGGGTTCACTTTAAAAAAGTTCACTTTAAAAAATAACTTTTCTAAATTTCCAAGAACCATAATTCTCTATCAATTAATTCTGAAAGTAATCTTTATGATGTGCTAGTGATGTATTTTTAAAAGTAAATTCCGGGGAACCATTTCAAGTGTTAGCTTGGTTTATATATTTTTATAAATTCAGAGATTGGAATTTTTTGTTTTTATTTTGAGACACTTAGGTAATATTTATACCTATACATAATTATTGTACAATTTATTTTACTAAAGTAATGAATTAAATAACAATTTAGTGCTATTTTATTTGGTGTTTGAAAATAGCTAATCAACCAAACGCTTGTTTTAGGCTTCCGATTTTTCTATAAAAATAAGCATATTTTTAAGCCTGATACAATATTTGACGTAAGCATAACCGAGTCTGACTTGAAAATGGCATGTGCTTATCAAAAAACAACATGTATATGGGTGATTTAAAAGATAATGTACCAGGGTGACATTTTTTTCGATCCGGTGCCCCAAAATGTTATCTTGTTTCGCATTAATTTTTATCCATAAGTTAGTTAAATTGATTTAAACATTCTTCATCATTTTTTATTCTCTTTAATCTGAGCCTGACTTGTCAGAGTAGATCCCTTTAAACTGCCAGGCCTGAAACATTACGTATTTTTCTTGACTAAGCTTGGAGATAATTATTTCATCTTTTGTTGTTTTTAGATTTTCTAAAGTTTTGAAAAAAATATTAAAAATGTGCTTGTTCAAATAATATAAGTTTGTTAGACAACATGTAACCCAGGTGGTTCAGTTAGGATTTAGCAGGCCTTTCAATAAATAATTTGGTGGTACGCTTTGACCGTGTATGTAAAGGGGATATTGTAATACTTTTACCTGAGATTAGGTACGCCTTGATGTACGCTATCGCGTAGCTTTCATTGAAAGACCTGATTTAGTTGTTTTTCGGAATTTTATGTGTAGAAAAGTGGCAATTTTAGATTGTTGAAAAAAGCTTGTTTTTTGTTATTGTGCACGAAGAGGGTGATATTAAGCCTAAAATCAACATTTTTGTAAAGTATAAATTAATCTATGACTGTCATTTTAGGGAATGGTCTGCTTATGTCATTTTGGAAGATGACATAGAGCAAAAAACACTTGTGCCATATATATGGGTAGACACATATAACCACCAAATTTTCTGGCCACCTACACAGAAGCGATCCCTTAATTACTTCATAGGGTTGTGGGACATTCCTGGTCCAGACTGGCGTACATTTCCGATTGTTGAAACCTTGCTGGAAAGAGGGACCAAAGAAGAAGCCGAAGAAATGCTAAAATTCTCAACAGATGAATCTGAACCTGAGAAGGATACAAGTAATGTTGATTTTACAATAATTATATTTAAAACCAAAGCTCTGCTATATTTGAGGCTAATTTATGGTGTCGGTTATATTTTTAGGCCGAACTAAATCTTGTATCTTAATGTTTTTTACGTGGTCGTCCGGAGGGGCGACTCAAATTTTGTAATTCGTGATAGATTCTAGTAATGTTAGTAACATCAATAAAATAATAATTATGGCAAAATTTCAGTTGCCTCTTACGGGCGACTAAAATTTTGTAAGCAACAATGTTGGTCGCCCACAAAAAAAATGGTAGTCCCGTACAGTCAGGCGACGCCGGAGATACAGAAATGTGAATTTTTTCTAATATAATCATTGAAATTTATATTCATATTAACGTTTGCAAAAAAACTAAAACATGTTTAGCAACATTACATATTTTGAAAATAAAAAATGTTATTTTGGTGCTGTGCTTTTTTTATGTGTTTACAGTGAAATTACAGGTTACTAGGTTTTTCAGCGGTTTAATTAGACCCTTCGCGAAAAAATTAGGAGCCCTACATAGGTAAACTTTAGCCCCAAAAATGATTATAGACTACTCAATAAATTATGTTTTATTAAGTTTTTTGTAATGTGGTGATTAATCCACGGCTCAATTATAGCCCTAACAGTCCTGTATCTTCCTGTTTTCCTGGTGGTCGTGCGGCGAGGGGCGACGAAAAATGTTGGTCACCCTTATCAAAAATTGGTAGTCCTGTACTGTTGGGCGACCACGAGAAGTTATGTTCCGATTAGACTGAAATTTGTTATTATATGAAAGATTATTTTACTAATTCTGCATTTGCGTAATTTTCAACAATTCGGATCAGGCCCTGAAATAGCCAGTAGCTACCAGACATCGGTCGTTAGCAGGCTTAATCTGTATGTTAACCAGTGTCTGACTGGCGTGTTTCCAAAATAGATATTATGAACAAAAAAATTGGTGTGACATAAATATTTTTACATTTTTTTCTGGTTCAAATGTTTTTTATTGATAAATAGTCTGATTAGGACAAATTCAATTATTTCCAAACTTTAACTATATTATATTTTTGTGATTTGCTAATACTTGATAATTTGACCGGCACTAGTGACATGCTCAGTATTTTTTTCAAAAACGATGTTAAATAAATTGAAACATCAATATACTATTCTGTGGTCTTGAAATAACCTGGTTAACGTCCATTCAAAGTATGAAAATCTAGTTACAACCTTAGATGGGATTCCTTTAAAATTGTGCACTATAAAAACCTTAAGTTTTTTGTATTCTAGCTCCACAGAAATTGAAAAAGCGGGAAAGAGTGCCAAGCCCCAATATCATCCGAGAAAAGCGAAGAGAGCAATCGCCATTAAAAAACTGTTTCCCGGATAGTCTAGTGCTGTCACCTGCGCTTAGGAGGAGTCCGAGGAAAAGAAAAAATGATCACCAAACCTCATCCACACCCGACCATCCAACTCAAAGAAACACAAGTTTCTTATCAAATATGATATCATCGTCCTCTTCAAGCAACAATGAACAAGAACCGTCTAATTCCAGGAAGAAAACCAAGTTCATTTCACCGTCTGCAAAGTCAACTTTGAAATCTAAATCATATGTGAGTCCTAGCACTTCCAACATAGTGAAAGATTGCAATGTGTTTGGTGATGGTGGTGGCTCATTTAAAGAAGTAGAAAACAAAAGTATGTGCTTTAATCATGATGCCTCATTCGATTTTTTTACTCTCAAGTCAGTCTCCCTCATAATTAGCTCTGTCCCTTTTTCCCTCCTCAAAATCCATTTCCCAGCTCCCCCTTGTGTGAGAAATGAAGAAGGCATGGATTTGAACTGAAATGGTCGTGCTTGGGTCAGGAGTGCAATGTCTTAACCGCTAGGCCACTACGGCATAATTTATTGTACGAATAAAGATATGCGCAGGGGACCGCATGATTAATTACGAGTACTTGTACTGAGACAAACAATAAAACAAACTTTACGTATCTTTTTTATTGGTTATTTGGCAGAATGGTGCCAAACCATTAAACTACACTTACTACAGACTGAATAAATAAGGTGAAGGCTATATATACTAATGCAATGAATATAAAACACAGTAATCAATCGGAAATCGACATAAAAAGTTGACGTAAGCCAAGAGTTTACTAGAAAATAATTTTTTTGAAAAATTGTTTTTTTCCAAAAATATTGCGATTTTCGTGAAAAATGGCAAAAAATCGACTAATTTAAGGCCGATTTTCACGAAAATCACAATATTTTTGGAAAAAATAATTTTATCAGAAAAAATGGTAGTACAAATTAATTGCCACCGCCTGGTGAAGAAGGTCTGCACCAAATTTCAGCTTTGTAGACCCTCCCAAAAAATTATCCTCAGCGATTTAGGTGAAATGCTAAAAAAAAACACGTTTTTATGCTAAAATTACCAAATTTCACTAAAAAGCAAAATTTTCTGAGGTTTTTTAAGTGTCTAAATGGTTTAAATTATTTAGAATCTAACTAACTGAAATAAAGGTACTGAAAAAGTTTTAGCCTTAGTTATCAAGTGTTTTTGAAGTTATGGTTCTAAAATTAAAAAATTGAGAAAAAAATCCTTAATGTTAGAGTAGGTTAGGGTACTAAAAATCCGAAATTCAATACTGATCCAGAAATAAAGAGTTCCTTAATGTTAGCCAAAATGACCCCGGAAACCCCCCCCCCTGTCGCCTTAATTTTTGAGTTTGGCAATAAAAATTTATATTCACACAAATGTACTTTGTTTTCTAGAGTTTCAATACATGACTTTGATGCAAATGCAGCGTATAATTGCCAACCAGGAAGTCATCTTAGAAAAACTTGCTGACGGTGTTCCAAACCAAAATGAACATACAGTGGATGTAACAAATTGCCTCTCTCTCGATCCACTATTGTCAATCCAGGAGTTCGATCGTGAAGAGACAAAGTTGATGGATGCTGCCTATCGACAAAAAAAGGTGAGTTTTTTAAACATTCTTGCTTCAAAGAAACCTTTAAAATTGACTTCTGTCTGTGTCTGTGTGCGTCATGCAATTTTATCCAAACCGATCTATAATTTTTTCGAACTGATAATATCTCTAGAGGTTTTTTTCATTTTCGAAAAGATATGCCATGCCCATTTCGCGCCTATAATCAACATTTTTTTAATTTTCTCGAAAACCGCACTATAAATGTTTCTAAAATTTTGCAAGATGTTAGAGGTCCTATAATAGGGCGCATCTTTTGTCTCATATGGCCACCTGTCGAAAATTCTCGTACGTTCCCTGGCCTAAAATTTATTATTTTTTTCATTTTTTTCGAAAACCGTGCGCGCCATAATTTTTTAAAAAAATTTCATGTAAGAGCCCTAGGGTGCATCTTTTGGCCTATCACCCATTGAAAATTCTCGTTACATTAACATCCAAAAATTTCGGCAGATAAAATTTCGGCGGAATAATTTTCGGACAATTTTTGTTAATTTCGGACGGATGAATATTCGGACCAATTTTTACAAGTAGGAAAAAATTCCGGACAAAAAAATGTGCGTCATTTCCGACAATTTCAATTCTAGTAAACTCCAAAAAGTGGATTTTACGGTTATATATCAAGTTGTGACCTTATAGGATGTGAAACCATAATTTAAAGGGAACCCCAGGTGTTTTTACATTTTTAGCCCAGAATAAAGTCCTTCTGAAATGTACATTAATTACCATAAACTTCGGACTGTTAAATTTCGGACATTAAATTTCGGACAAAAAATACCTGATTTCGGACAATTTCAGACAAATATTTCGGACATAATTTTATTAAAACTAAACTTAAAATCCGCATTTTCGGGCAATTTTTGTGCAAACTTAACCCACTGAAAAAAAGATTTTAATTTATTTACATGTTAAAACTATCATAAATACGATTTTTTTATCATCAATGTAACCAAATATGGCCTCGATAAATGTCGAAAGCGTTTAAATTTCGTACACCAAAAACTTCAGCTATCAGAAATAGAACTTTTTATCATCAATGTAACAAAATATGGCCTCGATAAATTTCGGACGCTTTTAATTTTCGGACACCAACAATTTCGGACGTTTTTAATTTCGGACAACCGATTGTCCGAAAAGTTTTGGTAATTAATGTAGTTGAATTTTTTTATTCAGAATTAATTCTGAATTTTTTTCTAAATTAACTAATAATATTGGCTTATGTAATTATAAAATAATTTATTTAATCCATGCTGGAAATACTATTTCTAGAAAATGTCCATATGCTCTGTGATGTCATCAAGCCAGCCCACTTTCACTTTCAATGAATTGATCATATCTTTAAAACGAAAAAAGATTTTTAAACGAAATAAAAAGCATAGTAATTTATTTCAAAAGGACTTTATTTTCAGCCAAATATGTTAACTCGCTTGGGGTTCCCTTTAAGGCAAAAATTTATCGACAACAAAAAAAAACGTCTCATCGTTACATGATTATCAGGTTAGCTCTGTTTTATATGTAGGTAGGTAGGTATAGGTATCAGATTTAACGTGCGGTCCAAGAAAGGGCCTAGGGCCCTGTTTTCACAAGGTAACACGGTGGTGTCTATAATTTACCGACTACCCCCTTCCCCAAGTTGCAATAACTCGGTTCAGTTACCCATTTACCGACGAAAAATAAATTATCGATGGAAAGCTGGGTTGGCTTTTTGTTGCTCTGAAAGATCATATTTAAGACAACAATTTAGCAACATATTAAAAAAATCGATTTTAAACCCTAGATCAGCAACAGCAGTGAGGGTCTAACCACACATCGTCAAAGTGCCTAGATACTGATCCAATAGGAATAGACAGCCCCAAAGTGTAACTTATTTCTAAACCCTAGATCAGTAGCTAAGCCTAAAATCATAAAGATTACAATACTAACCCAATAGGGGTTACGGGGTGTATTCAATTTGACCAAAATTAAAAAAAATCTCAGGAATTATGGTAAAAACAAGAACTATTTTCGAAAAATTTCGGCAAGAAATAATTTCGGACAACTCAGATTTTCGGACGGATTTATATTCGGACCAAAAAAATCCGAAATTTTGTCCCGCCGAAATTTCTTGGTTTTAATGTATGGGCCGGACATATGTCATATTTTTCGAGAATTTCATTGATAACTAGTTTATCAGTAGGTTTTCATTTTTAATTGTTTACTTTTTAAAATTAAATTGTCTGTTTTGGTTGTTTCTGTGCGTTAGTGACTGTGTGTTCAATATTTGCACTCTGGTTCTCAACCAAACAGAATCAAATATTTTAATGATTAACCAATCAAAAATAATATTGAGTTTTTGCACTCAAAATATGGAATATATTCTCTCTTCATTAACCAATCAGATTCGAGATATTTTTGTCACCTAATGATAATATTAAATATTATATGGTCACCCTAAGACCAAATTTTGTTTCCCCAACTTCTAAGATGGGAAGAGTTGCCTTGCAGATCCAAAAACCTATATCTAAAGCCTACAACTCATGTACAAATAAACGACAATTTTGTTCCATATACGAACAATTTACAGACAATATCCTATATAATTACCTAAAAGGATAAAATACACTCAGAATTGTATAAAATGTAACTTACTGAAAATAGTCCATGTTGTTTTCCCAGCATTTCGATCTTTATAGGCATACCATATTTTGTGAGTTTAACAACAAAGTTTTCACTAAATAGAAAACAATTTTATCAACAACAATAGATATTCTTAATGACATTCTTTGAATTGTATCCAACTACTTTATAATTTAGAGCCAATGCCTCTATCTTGGGAAATAGACTTCAAAGAATTTAATTTTTCTCATGAAAAACCTCGTAACCAATGGAAGTTGCTAGGCAACAATAATTTTCTGGAGGTGAAAATATAGACTAAGATATATGTTTTCGTTCTTTTACTTCAAAACATGACAAAGAATTTAATTTCTTTCTCATAGAAAAACCAATGGACGTTGCTAGGAAACAAGAATTTTTTGCAGGTGAAAATAAAGACTAAAATATATGCTTTACACCATTTACCTTAAAACTTGATAAAGATCTAGACTTGAGACAAAATATATAACGGAGGCCATTGCTAAGCAACTATAATATTTCAGGAGATACTTAAGTTAGAATTATTATGCATAGTTTCAGAAAATATTTTAACATTGAGCTATTTTAGAGTCAAAAAATGATAATACAGAAAGACTGGCATTTAGGTTGTGTTGCTGGTCAAAATCAAGATAATTAATACCTTATATAAGAACCAGTAGTAGCATCATAAAGACTGAACATTAAAGTAGCCGCATCCCCAATATTACACATGAAACTTTTAAAAGCAATAAATACGTGATGAGATACAAAAACACCTTGATTACTGTTATTAGCAGACATTTTTTTTAACGTTGAAGTCTTGGATTGAGGTCGTACATGTGAGGTTATGTGTTGTGAATTGCGTATTCGAGAAGTTTTTGCGTTACTTTTTAAATGTATAATATAAAGTTCAACAACACTTGTATAATCTGAATCAATGATTTCACCGTCTACTCGAGGTACCAAATCTAAACCTAATTTGCTAAATAAAAAAATAAAAATAAATCAAATTTAAAGGAAGACATTTTATCGGGGAGACGTTTTTTTAGAATGGTCATTTAGCTTATTAATACTTTCGCGACGGATAATTTACATTATAGAATATTTTTTTGTGACATGTTTACCATTTCTATTTCAAACAAACCTCTGAAAAGTACAGAGAGACGTTTTGAACAGTAAAAAATATTTTATAAAGCCTTTAAAATGCTTAAATGAAGTGTAGTGTTTTTGGGTATAAGACTACATTTTTCATGGGACTTGATCACGACCATTCTGGGTGGCAGTTCACACTGGTACACTAACTTGATGAAAACTTCATGGATTTCAAGGAAATAAATAATTGGGCCATTCCATTAAATAAACGTACTTTTCAGACTGACGGACCTTAGTGGAAGGTACCTTAGACCTTAGATTTCTAAATGCTAGTGAGGACTTTATACCTTCAGATTTCTAAATGCTAGTGAGGACTTTATACCTTTCTAACTTGAATTCAATTTTTGATCTTCAACCTTCAGATATTTTTTTGCCTTGGCACTATACCTTTTTTCACCATTTAAAACCTTCAGATTTCTAAAGGTTAGTATTTTGGGAACTACATTCAACCTTCCGATTTCTAAAAAGTCTGTCAGTCGAACAGGTAAGTCTATTTAATGGAACAGCCCATTGATTTTAGGCCAAAAAACATTTTTCAGGTCGTAAATTGGGTATTAAATGTTGGGTTTTGAACTAACCTATTTACAAGATCTATCTGGATTGTGATCTTTTCTTTTATTTCCAACTGCTGATCCTGAATAAAAATGAAAAATCTATGAAAAATCTTGTTATCGATAAATATCTGATATCCCAAACATTTTATATGTCATACATTATTTATTTTATATGTCATACATTATTTATTTTATATGTTATACATTATTTTCCTAGTAAGAAGTAGGAATCTTGAGAGAGAATCGACTATCATTTTATTTTTAATTATATTATTTGACTAATTCATATGCTTAGTTAGACTCAATGCAAAACATATGTTTTACTACCCAATTTCAGGAAATCTTTAGGGTTTTTTGCTATGTGATCAAAAATGAGCAGAAATAGCAGAAGTTTACATTAAATTTGATGATGACAATAAAACAAACCTTTGTCAACTTCCCACCAAGTATCTCCCTACGATGCTCTACTAACTCAAGCATCGATTTTTTCAGCATGTTGAACAGTGTTGTTTTTCGCTCCTAAATATATATGACGTTTTCAAGAAATGAGAACTTTAAAAATTTGTAAATTTAATTTAGTATCAATTGTTAGTGTTAGTATATTATTACAATAAAATTCTTTGAGAAAAAGAACAATTACGCTAAAAGATATAACATAATTTTTAAAAACTTTAAAATTACTAGAACTACATGGTTCATGCAAATGTAATTTTTCAAGTAATTTGTAGGCGCAATTTTAATCTTTTATTCAAGATTTTTTTTTTAATTATTAGCCAAATCATTAGGTATATAGTTAATTAGTTAATAAATTGAACATTTAAATTGATGCATTAATAAAGGTATTTACCAGGAAGTATTCCTTCCAAACATTCCCCCATTCTCTGAGAACAGGAGAAACTTCGTCAACAATTGATTCGGAAACTGGGTGTATGATTTCATAGGGTCTAAAGAAAAAATGATGAATGATTTCAGCTTACCTGTAGACATTGGATTGGTATCTACCCATCAGCTACCTACACAACCATTATTTGTTATTCAAACTCCAGGCGAACCTTGAGTGAGATGCAAAGCATCAATACTAAACACTTATTGGTCGAGTACAATATCAATAATTTTGGGCGTGGGAGAAGTTATTTGACGAGGCGCTAGCCGGGTTTTATTATACTCACAAAGTAATCAAGTGACTTCATTTGGAAAAAAACGGTATTAAACATGCAAGCGTGGGAGAGACCATAGACCATTATGTTCTTTCTTTACTACTTGTTTTTTCTATCGAAGCATTTTCAGATATATCACTGACGAACTATTATCAGCTTTGACAAATATGATTATATCATAATTCAAAATTGTATTTGGATTTATTGAAGATGATAAAATTGATGATATATTTTTTTGTTCACACAACTTTCGTTTTCAATTTATTTATTTGATAAAAACACTGTATTGCAATGCTAATTTTATAAACCTAGATTTATTCTGCCTGTCCAAAAGAATATCTAGAAAACATAACTGACCAATACTAAACACTTATTGTACAAGGTCATATCCAATATCGAGAATATTGGGTATGGCTGAAGTTATTGGACGAGGCGCCAACAGAGTCCAATAACATTACCTAAAACCCAATATTTTCGATATTGAAGTCGAGGCCACGTATATATAAGGGTTTTATTATAGTTACAAAATAGTCAAGTTAATTCATTTAGAAAAAAATCGGTATGAAACATCCAAGTGTGGGAGAGACCAGAGAGCATTTGGTCTACCTTCATTAACTGTATTACCTATCTAAGCATTTCAATTTATACAATTTTCGTTTTCGATTTATTTATTTATTTATTTAATAAAAAACACTGTATTGCTATGCTTATTGATTCTACTATATTGCAATTTTGAATTTTATAAACGTATATTTGCCCAAGCTGTCCAATAGAATACCTAAACAACATAACTGACCTAAAATTATTGGTAACTTATTAACCAATCAGATTCACGTATTTTACTACTAGGTATAATTATACTTCTTATTTGAGAGATCCATGCAAAGTGTTATGGGAATAACACAATTACATATATTAATCTATATACATCAAAATTGTAATTAAGTTTGCGTTACTATGACAATCGTTCAGTTCTCGAGATATTATATTGCCGTTACAAATATCGATACAGTCAGCGCCACGACAGTGTACCCATTCTATATTTGAATTTTCATGATTTTCTACCTTTTTTGGAAACATTATTTATACAAACAGCATTACATAACTTTAGAATATTCATTTAAAATTCTCCCCAAAAGGTAAATACCGGCACGCTCTTTTGTTACAAGTGTTTTTATTTAAAAAACAAAATAAAATAAATTAAGTTAGCAAAAAAAATCGTATATTGTATAAATGCGTTCATTTTGTGGTTATACATTGCTGTATTTAAAATTATCCAAAATGGTAAAGAGGTTCTTAAAAAGATAGAATTTGAAAATCGAGTATTCTGATTGGCTGAGAGCATTTAGGGTATGTAAACAGGTAAATTAGTCATCAATAACATTGTCAATGCGTTAAGATTATGGTTTTACAATACTGTGCCATATTAAAATTATTGAAAATTATCAA